>JAVJIF010017332.1:0-69734 GCA_038442645.1 Agave tequilana
TTGTCTTTTGAAGGCAAATTGCCCCTGGTTTCGATCTTAGGCATGGGCGATGTCTTTATGCGAATACTTCAACTCTCCTCCGTTGTCACCATATTTTGCGGTATAGTTGAAGAAAGTCTTTATTGCCTCCTCTTGCTTGATGTAGGATGAGCTCATGACATGATCTCGCTCATCCGGTAACACTGTGCTTAAGGAGGTGCTTGCACAGAAAGTGAGAAACCTGCAGCTCACTGATGAACGCGAGTCCAGAACATTCTCACTACAGTTGGAGACCTTGGCGAGTTGGTTTTGAAAGAAGCCAATCATTACAATAGATTAAGATTCAATGATAGTTTACAACCGCCATTACAGATAAACGATAGCGGTTCAGTAGCCGCCATTTATGACAGTGTCGTGAAAGGTCTGGGACATTTCACGACAGTTTTACAACACCATGAAATGTCAGGGATGCCATGGATAGTCAAACATTTCATGGTGGTTTAGTAAAAATCTGCTGTGACATGAATGGACTATAATGGCGATTCCTTTATGAACCATCATGATATGTAACCATTTGCGGAACCAACCCGCATATCACGGCGACTTCAGAAAGAACCTTCGTGATATGTCACCATTAACTGCGGTTCTTATAAAAACTGCCATGAATAACTGAAACATGTCACGGCGATTCATATAAAAACCGTCGTGAATAGGATAATCATGGTGGTTTCACATGAACCGCCGTGATATGTCAATATTTTTTTAAAATTTTATTTATTTTTAACAAAACACAATACAACCAGTTACTGCAGAACACAATACATAACATATATCACAATTATATTAATATAGATTTCACAATACACATATATTAACATATATCACAAGTGTAATACATATATCACAAGGTCACAAATATACAAATCACAAACTACTAATGCATATATCACAAATTCACAATACATATGTAAATCTCTAGTTAATAATATGGTATTAATATTTTTATTACCAATTACTATTATTTCTATTACTACTATAATTATTAATGGTTATTATTTGTAGTAGTTTTGTTACTAATATTATTTTATTATGATTATGATTATTATTATTATTGTAATTATTATTGTTGTTGTTGTTATTGTTATTAGTACTACTACTACTACTATTATTGTTATTATTATTCATACTAATTTTGTTGTTAATATTATTGTTATTATTATTGTAGTAATTATTATTAGCTTTCTAGCCCATTAGTCCAAAACTCACTACTCAAATCTTCCTCTATACAATTCTAATCCTGACCCTAACCCTAATGCTAACCTCCCTTCTTCCCTAAGTGCAGCCACCAATCATCATCTCCCATGGCAAACCCAGATCCAGTAACCTCTCCTCATCTCCCTACCACTGCTCGCCCGTTATCTCCACCAACAACCGCCGTCGTTTGTAGCCAACCACTCTCTGTCGCGATCTCCCCCAAGCCATCCAGCGTAGCACAACACCCTTCACCGTCACGTGCAACCACCACCGTCACTTGAACTCTCCGCTGCTCACGAGATCCGCTGCCCGAGCACCTTCACCCGCTGCCCTCTTCCACCGTGGCCCTCTCACATGTTGATTGTACACATGCATTGCATATTTAGTGTCACATGTATCATATTTTTTTTTTTATTTTTGTAATAAAATTCTTCTATTTAATTCATTTCCATATCTAGTAGTATGCAGGTTATTAATGAAGAAAAAGGAGAATTGGACCGGTTTATCCAGATTAAATCCATAAATTTAATGATGAAGCAATTCAACGGTAATCTACTCAAATTTAGATGTTTTAGAAGCCATTCTATCTGAAGACTAGGTCTATCAGATAAGATAATACCAGTTAAATATCAGTTGAAAATGAATTTTTGAATATCCATTTGGTTAGCTGAGATCAACGAGGATATCACAAAATTCAAAGCACAAACAGATAAACCAAGAGGATAAAGGATTCAGGATGAATGAAGACCCCAGACCCTTGGATCTGGACTAACGACTAGACCAAGGCCGGGGATCCACAACAATCTAAAGGAATCCAGGTGAGCATTTGCTCCCCCTTTCTTCGTATACTCACCTTATCCATATTCTCCTATAAATATCTGCAAATCTGAAGGCAAATGGGCACTCTCCAGTAGAGAGTTAGGATTAGGCTTATGCTTTAGATTTAACATAGGTTTTTGTTTTTTCTTTTAATGTAATTTTAATTTCTTTATGTAACTTAAATGAGAGAAGAGTTTCATAAGAGAAAGAGAGTGAAGGCTATATTGAGAAGTAACACCAGTGTAAGTTTTCTTCCATTCTTTTATTGCTACTTAATTAAATTAAAGTTGCATTTTATGTTATTCTTTTCGTGTTTCTATTTTACTTTCCTTTGAGGTGCTGGTAAATCCAAATGAATCCGATAGCCTCTAATATGCCTTGCCCTTGCAAGTGCCATTGATGGCTTATGGTGATGGATAACTATTTCTATTTTATTTTCTGCTTGCACTTTTAGTTCATAGTTTAGATTGGGAGTGGATAAGATCCTATATGCCATGCTTTCCTCACGTTCAAGCCAGGTAAGTTATTGCAACGGATCAAAGTTAGAGCAATCGCTGAGGAGGTAAGAGTTCTTTAATTTTTATTTCTTTTTCTTATTTAGTTTAGAAACACATTCTAAAAACTAATTATTTCTTCTTTCTTTTGATTCTTTCTTTTAACTTAGCTTTCCCTTTTTGTTTGAAACATCAACAACATCATCATCTTCTTAACTCCTTTATTTTCTTTTTCTAAAACTGGAAAGAACTTTTAACTCATTTTTCTAAACTAAAGAGAAAGAACTTTACTTAACTCTTCCATCGCAGTCCTCCTTGTGGATCATGACCCGCATAGCCACTTCATAGCGTAGAATTGAGAACCTAGCACTTTTCTAAACTCTATATATTTTTTTTTTGTGTAGGTTTGACTCAATCAAATTTTGGCGTCGTTGTCAGGGAGGGACAGTAAGTAATTCTTTTAAGTTTTTAATGGTTAAGTTTTCTTATATGATTTTATGTGTAGAAGAAGATATCAAGAAAATTTTTGTTACAGCAGACATATAAGTGGCTTTGGACTCTGCTCAAGAAAGCAGAACCCAGAAACCCTCAGGGTTGCCTTGTAAACAAAGCAAATGTCATGTTTTTGCTGCAGTCTGAGTGACCTACTCACTCTGCTTTGTTTGCAGGTGATTGAAATTGAAAGATTTGATTTCTACAGTGTTTATTTTTCTTTTTTAACTTTCTGTGCACACTGTTTTTAACCAATAGTAACTTGTGATTATTGTTGGTCCAGAGGCCTTTCACTTTAGTTTTGAGATGACTAAGTTATAAAGGCTAGTTTACTAATGATCTTGTATTTAATAAGTTTCAGATATTGATCAAGATCTTAGTAGGTGATTAGCTTCAACAAAGGATTCCAAGTCAAGTTTTGGAGGTAACATATGATGATTCAAGAGCTCGCGCGTTATGATCGCATCTAGCACTCGGTTGGAGTCAGGCTCATTTGGATCGAGTTTGGATCAAGTCGTCTTGAAGATGGAGATCGATAAGAAGACTTACATCTAAGTTTGTTTATAGTGTTTAGATCTTGTGTACAGATGATTAGTCTTGATATGTTCAAGTTCACACACACCAAAGCTAAAATAGTTTTTGGTTTCGGTTTAACCAGTTTTATATTTTCAAAGAACATATCTTTAGTTTCATGAATTGATTTCATCTAAGTAGTTTACATGATTTATTTGTATAGTGGATTCATCCATATACATTGTTGAGTTTATATTATCTAAAACTTACTTTGATGTATATCTAGTTCATAGTTTCAAGTTTTGTTTTTAACAAAACCTAATTTTGGATTTATTGTCAAAAATAAGATATATCTTTTACATGTGGATTGGATTCTATTCATACACACTATGTTTCAAATGAGTTTAAATATCTTGTTTTGTATCTATACTAGTTTTGAGAAATTAGTTTTTCATTTCAAAGGTTGGTTTATGAAAAATTCGGTTTCCAATTTAAAACTAAATTTCAATATCACAAAAATAGTTCAAATAGTTTGAAATATGTGTTGAATTTTAGTTACACATATTTGTTTTTAATATCTATAAGAACTTATTTTTGTGGACTTTATGTGATTTTATAGAATTTTATAGGTATTAAAAAGACCAAGTTTACAAACCTAAAACCCCAGCCTGAGTCTGCTGGCGGTCGACCGACCGATCGACCAGACCAGAGCTCGATCGACCAGGCGGTCGACCTATTTGCACAGACATGCACAGCCTGCCTTGGCCTAGGGCTGGTGACCATCCGGTTGACCGATCCAGAGAGCTTGCTCTCTGGATCTGGCCCCAGTCGACTGACCAGAGAGACCAGTTCTCTGGTTCTGGCCTCGGTCGATCGGGCTGTCAACCGACAAACAAATTGCCTCGGGACAGTCGACTGGCCAGTCGACCGACAGCCCCAACGGTCAGAAATTTGACCTTGGCCGGTCAACTCGGTGGTCGACTGACAGGTCATTCTGGAGCTGTTTGGACCCCAACGGTTATATTTTCAGAACCCTATAAATTTGGGTTTTTAGGGACTGTTCTCCCAAGATTTTGAGAGCAAAATTTTCCCACTTCTCCAAGTTTTATGCAATTTTCGAAATAAGTTTTAGTGCTAAAATCTCTATCTTTATTTTTTCAAAGTTTTTGAAAAATCAAAAGAAAACAAGTTTTGGGATTCTAGTTTTTATCTAAAATTCCTATATGTTATCTAGAGTTTTTCCCATGAATTTTCTTTGTGATTTTATTTTTCAAACACTTTGTTTTTCTCACACTTAAGATAATCAATTCAAAATTGATCTTTAGGATCTTTTTGTGAGGAAAGTTGTTTGTGATTTTTCAAGGTCACCAAGATAGTGTTTGTGATCTTAGTGATCAATACGTTGTATTTTTTCATTTGTTTGTGCTAGGCTTTGTGCCTTTCTTTTGTGTAGAGGAGGAAGAGAGAGGACTTGTGTACTCCAAGTTTGTAATTGTAAATTTCTCGGTGGTGGTCCTTTTGTGGAAGGTCCTGTGTGGACATAGTGAAAATCTTTCTGTGTTAAGGCGGGGACATAGAGCACTGGCTCGAACCTCGAAACATATTTTGTGTTTGCGTTTGATCCACTATCTCTCAACTCTATCTCTCTTATATCTTGCATTACTTTACACTGTTCATTTTCATATACTAGATATTGTTTGTGTGTGCCCACACTTATGTTCAACCAAGAAAGGTTGTTAAAGCACCTCAACTCTTAGTTCAGAGAAATCTAGAACAGTAGCTCCAAAGCCCTTCAAGGGGAATTCGGACTCACTCTTGGTTACACGTTGTGTGTTAGCAATTAAGTTTTTAATTTCACATTATTTGTCCTAGATTAGGTTATAAACCTGTTCACCCCCCATCTAGGTGTATTTCAAATGGTAGCAGAGCCTACGCTCCTGATATTCGGTTTAACCGCCTAGGAGTGAGATTTTAGGATAGCTAATCCAGTATTGCTTTGCACACATATAGTTTATACACTCATAGATTTCCTTGCCCCTCTCATGTATGATGTTTCTACCATCAATATGTGAAAGTTTAAGATGAGTGGATATCTATGAGTGTATGTTTACCTTGCCACTACCAAGAAATCTTATCCTAATAATGACAAGTACATTGAGACTAATATGCAAGCCTTAGAGGCACTTAGGCACATATTTAGCTATCCTAGGATTGCATGTTTAACTTGCCACTCATGTATTGATGTTTCTAACATCAATATAGGAAAGTCTTAGGATTGCATGTTTACCTTGCCACTACCAAGAAATCTTATCCTAATAATGATAAGTACATTGAGATTAATACGCAAGCCTTAGAGGCACTTAGGCACATATTTAGCAAAGATTATCTTTCTATTGTTTCTCATTGTGATTCCGCTTTTGCAGTGTGAAACACATTGATCTCTCTCGAGTTACAAATGACAAACTATGTGAAGAAGGAACCCTTGGTGGATGAGTCCGACAAAACTTGCTATATGGTCCAAGGGAATGACTCCCTTGGGGTATATTCAGATACTCATCTAGATGATAGTGCTACCTCTTCTAATGATAATCATGATAGTATGGATGCCCATGCATGAAATGAAGGGCTTTCCCTATTTTGTGAAAACTTGTTAAATAAATACAAACTTTTGAAAAGGAAAAGTTTTAAATTAAAAGAAGGAAATAAGAATTTATTTTCAAAACTTAATATGATTTTGCAAATGAGGGTTGAGATTTCAAGTGAAAGAGACTCATTGAAATTTCAATTTGACGTTGCCTTAAATGAAAATGAAATTTTATTGAATAAAAATAATTATGATGATGTTTTGAAGAATATTGAGGTTTTGTCTTCAAAACTCGATTTTGTTTTAAAAGAGAATAATTCTTTGAAAAATAAAATGCTTTGATATCAAAAGAATTGGAATTTGTTTTAAATGAAAATATTTCTTTGAAAAATGATTTGGCTTCTCATTCTTATCATGATTCCATTGTTGTACCCTCCATTGATAAGAATACATGCTCCACTTCTTCTTCAAAAATTTAAAATGATATTTGCATGTTGAAGAAAAGTGTTTATTGTTTGGGTTCCACTTTGAGCTGTTGTGTCATGAACTACACACGGTTGAAATCCATGTTTCAGAAGAAACATGCTCCACTTATGCATGCACACAAATCACGGCATACACATACGCATCATGCTCACACACATGATTCTATGAATGCTCATGTGTACACTTATACACATTGTGGAGGTACGGGCTACCTTACAAAATTTTGTTATGATAGGATTAACAATTTAAATTTTATAAATAGGTTTGTTTAGGTTTGGAAAGGTGCTAACTTTCTTAGATCCAAAAAGATATGGGGACCAAAATTTACTCATATTCTATTGGATGTAGATGTGAGCTCTCGCTTGCCGTGAGAGTAATGGTGCCTTGATGGTGGATGCATTCCGAGCTAAATGGTGACACTTTTGAATGCATCACTTTCAAGAAAAGTTTGGTGGAAGGACTACCATAGTTTTGAGACCTAAAGATGGGTTCATTGATTTTAGTAACTATCTCTAACTACTATTTTGTTAACATGCTTTTATATTATTGATTTTTAGCATGTCATGTTTTAATGCTCATTATGTTAAATGCAATGTAAATTAGACATATGATATAAATAGATAGTCCTTTGAGATACATCCATATTCATATAGATTCATATCTTTTGTGTTCTCATTATAGTTTGGCTATTGTGTATATCCTAGTTCTAAAACACGTGCATTTAACATAATGATCATATTTTGTTTGTATTTTTATCCTTCATGTTTTGATTACATGTTTAGATGTAATTTTCATTAAAACTTGTGTTTATACTTGTATAATTAGTGAGCTACACTTGATTATCATGTATTTGTGTTTTATTACTCATTTGTACTCATTACTTGTACTTGTATCACCTAGTTTTGATGATTTTCGTATTTTAACTTATATTCTCTATTTTTGTACATATTTTCATAAAAATGTGTTTAGTTTCATGTATTTTTAATTTTGTCTAAAACTAATGGATATACATGTCTATCCTAGAGTCATTTGCTTTTCATGCAAATTTTTTTTATGGACTCGTTTATGTTTGGGATATATATGTATACTTTTAGTTACAACAAAACATACATATATCTTGAAGTATATTTAGTTTTGATAATTTCTTGCTTTTGATAAAAGAAATTTCATATGAGCTTCAATGCCTTATTTTCATGATTTTATTGAATACATGATTCTTACACTCTATGTTTGGTGTTTACTCATGATTTTTGTTTCATAAGCCTATATGTGCTTTATTGCTATTTGAGTGTCGATGATCGTGTGATTTTCATGTTTTCATGGATATATTCATGTTTATTTATTATTTAAAAGATTTAGTATTAGTTTTCAAAATTATCTTTAAACTAGTCTTTATTCTTCAATTGGTAGTGATTTTCAAATTATATTAAAATCTTCAAATCCTATTTTTTGAAAACCCCTAGCTTCAAAGGACGGATGGTTGGGTGACCATGCCTTGTGTACTTTATTGAATATCTTTCAAACATGTGCATGAATAGGATGGTTGGTATGAGATATACATGATTTTCATGGAATTTTTTTTTTGTATGCTCATAATTTATTTTTCTATATGTGTATGCATCAAATTTCAAGTGATATTTTTATTTTCTTACATACATATATATGATTTAGATTGTGCTTACTTTGGAATGTCATACATTTTTTTAAAGCACAAATTATGTTTATGCTAAACTTGACTTAATTATAAATGTTAATTGGTACCTTTACAAGCTTATGCAATGATTTCAATTAATATTTGTTTTGTATCCAAATATATTTCATGTTTTACGTACAACTAAAATATATTTCATATTTTACCTTCTACTTCATGTTTTACCTTTCTATTGGTATCAAAACTTACAATTGGTATCAAAAATTTACAATGAATCAAAATTGGTATCAAAATTTACTATAGATATCAAAATTTATTTTGTTGACTTCTAGAAAATTCAAAATTTATTTTGAAAGTGATTTTAAAATTTTCTTAAAAATTTTGTTTGATATGTATTGCTTATACGCAAGGGATGCTTAACATCTTCCCTATATATAAATTCATGTTGAGTGTACTTTACATATTGAGGAGCTTGACCTCTCTTCTTTATGTGATACACGTGTGTAGGGGGACTTAACATCTCTGCTTATGCATTGTATATTATACTTTATGTGGGTTAGGGTCTAGTCATCCCTTCTCTATATAATACATGTATACAGGGAGAACTTAACATCTCTCCCCTTCATGAATGTATTCGCATATACATCTTTATTGTTTGATTGTATTCACCCTTTTGTTGATGAGTGACAAAAAGGGGGAGAAAGATTTAGGTTTATATATGTGTTTTTATTTTGTGTGTATATATATATATTTCTTGTTTTTTTTAAAAGGTATCTTGAGCTACATTGCATACCTTTATATGTTTATTGATTATGTATAAGTTAAGGGGGAGCTTCTATGAAGCTTATTCTTAATCTTAGTATATATAGCCTTATAAGTTTTGTCATCATCAAAAAGGGGGAGATTATTAGCCCAGAAGCCTTTCACCTTAGTTTTAATGATGACTAACTTATGAAGGTTAGTTTACTAATGATCTTTATTTAATAAATTTCAGATATTGATCAAGATCTTAATAGGTGATTAGCTTCAATAAACGATTCAAAGTCAAGTTTTGGAGCTAACACATGATGATTCAAGAGTTCGCGCGTCAAGATCGCATCTAGCACTCGGCTGGAGTCAAGCTCATTTGAATCGAGTTTGGATCAAGTCGTCTTGAAGATGGAGATCGACAGGAAGACTTGCATCTAGGTTTGTTTATAGTGTTTAGATCTTGTGTACAGATGATTAGTCTTGATATGCTCAATTTCACACGCATACAAGCTAAAATAGTTTTTGGTTTCGTTTTAATCGGTTTTATATTTTCAAAGAACATATCTTTAGTTTTCATTAATATATTTCATTTAAAGTACTTTACATGATTTATATGTATAGTGGATTCATCCATATACATTGTTGAGTTTATATTGTCTAAAAACTTACTTTGATGTATATCTAGTTCATAGTTTCAAGTTTTGTTTTTAACAGAACCTAGTTTGGATTTATTATCAAAAACATATATATATCTTTTACATGTGTATTGGATTCTATCCATACACACTATACTTCAAATGAGTTCAAATATCTTATTTTTGTATCTATACTAGTTTTTAGAGAAATCGTTTTTTTCATTTCAAAGGTTGTTTATAAAATATACGGTTTCCGATTTAAAGCTAAATTTCAATATCAGAAAAATAGTTCAAATAGTTTGAAATAAGTGTTGAATTTTAGTTACACACATTTGTTCTTTAAACATCTATAAGAACTTATTTTTGTGAATTTATGTGATTTTATGGGATTTTATAGATATTAAAAAGGCCAAGTTCCAAACCAAAAATCCCAGCCTGAGTCTGCTGGTGGTCGACCGACAGGTCGACCGGACCACAACTCAGTCGACCGGGCGGTCGACCGATGTGCACAGATATCCACAACCTGCCTTGGCCTAGGGCTGGTTGACCATCCGTCGACCGATCTAGAAAGCTAACTCTCTGGATCTGGCCTCGATCGACCGACCGAGAGACCAGCTTTTTGGTTCTGGCCTCGGTCGACCGGCCGGTCTGCCTACAAGCAAATTGCCTTGGGGCAGTCGACTGACCGATCGACCAACAGCCCCAACGATCAGAACTAATCATTGGCCGGTCGACCGGGCAGTCGACCAATAGGTCATTCTGGACCTATTTGGACCCCAACGGCTATATTTTTAGAACCCAATAAATTTGGGTCTTTGGGGGCTATTTCTTCTAAGATTTTGAGAGCAAATTTTTCCCACTTCTCTTAAGTTTTCAGCAAGTTTTCAAAACAAGTTTTAGTGCTAAAATCTCTATCTTTATCTATTTCAAAGTTTTTGGAAAATCAAAAGAAAACAAGTTTGGGGATTCTAGTTTTTGTCTAAAATTCCTGTGTCTTATTTAGAGTTTTTCGCAAGTGTTTTTTTGTTGTGATTTTATTTTTCAAACACTTTGTTTTTCTCACATTTGAGCTAATCAATTCAAAATCTATCTTTAGGATCTTTTGTGAGGAAAATTATTTGTGATCTTTCAAGGTCACCAAGAGAGTGTTTGTGATCTTAGTGATCACTAAGTTATATTTTTTTTCCTTTATTTTGTTCTAGGCTTTGTGCTTTCCTTTTGTGCAAAAAAAGAAGAGAGAGGAGTTGTGTACTCCAAGTTTGTAATTGTAAATTCCTCGCTGGAGATCCCTTTGTGAATGGTCCTATGTGGACATAATGAAAATCCTTCTGTGTGAAGGCAAGAACATAGAGTAGTGGCTCGAACCTCGAAACGTATCTTGGTGTTTGCGTTTGATCCACTATCTCTCAACTCTATCTCTCTTAAATCTTGCATTACTTTACATTGTTCATTTGCTATGTTAGATATTGTTTTTGTATGCCCACACTTGTGTTCAACCTGGAGAGCTTATTAAAGCACAACTCTTAGTTCAGGAGAATCTAGAGGAGTAGTTTCAGAGCCCATTACGGGAGATTCGGACTCACTCTTGGTTGCACGCTGTCTATTAGCAATTAAGATTTTAATTCATTATTTGTCCTAGATTATCTTGTACACCTATTTACCCCCCCTCTAGGTGCATTTCAATTGTGATTGCTTAAAAAACAATTAAGACTTTGCATTTAGGGCATTCGTCTAATTACATTTACATTTATATTATTGTTGAAGAGTATTAGAGAAAAGGTATGTCTGCATAGCGTTTAGTATAAGGAACACTTTTGAATGATTATATTATTTAAGTGTTTATTTTTTGCTAAATACTTATACACTTGCACAAAAATGATTAAGAGCATATCTTTAAACAAGATAAGGTGGGAAAGTCATTATACTTCCTTACCCCGAAAATCATCTCCGTACGCACTAACCCAAGCCTAACTAAAACTGAGTAGACGTTGGCCTAGGGACATCTCAGGCTCAATTGGAGATTGACCTAAGGATAAAGTTATTAGAGTTTGACTCAAGCCAAAGGTTGAGAATTGAGTAGGGAAATCTTAAAGAACAGTGGTTTAGCGTAATTAGGCTCGTTGCTCAGGCAGAAATATCTCTTACTAATCTTACTCCTACCTGGCTGATTAACTTGTGGTCAGATGTATAATATACCTCCCTTGGACAGTTTAACCAGTTAGGAGTCGTCTAGGTCTAAGGTCTACTCTAACATAGGCTAAACTTTTTTTGTTTATTTATTTGTTTTTTGTCAATTTAAGTGAAATGGATTATAATTTTAATTTTTACAATGAATATAGTGATCCATATTAAACTCCGACCTCTTTTTTGGATAACACCAACCCGACATTTCATATTCATAACTTTAACCGACCATGTAAGCCAGATTGGTCTTATCCGAATCAGTATATGTCCCAACCCTAATATTATGAATAAGATTGGAATGATTATCACCACTTTTCACCGAGTCAATGGGGATACAACGCCCCCCGAGTCATATTATTAACCACCTTTCCAACAATCATCTTTATATACTTCTTTTTTTTCTAATCAACCTATAGAAGCAGAATTTGACATTAAAATGAGTGAGAAATACATACTTGAGTAGTTACAATCTCGAAATTCAACAAATTCAAGTGTCCCACAAAATTCTCAAATTCAAGACCCTTACTCAAATTTTCAAGTCCCACTACAACGAAAAGAACATGTGACTTTGAAAATAGTATGATACTTGATTCAAGGCCAAAATTCTTTTACCTAGTCCATCGATTGGCTTAAAGAAAGAATAGTCAATTAGAAAACATATATCGGAATGAGAAAACTCTCCCTATCCAATCTTTGACTATTCCAGATTTTCTTAGCCATATTGATAGGGACTAAGAATCATGGTATCTTGAAAACTTCAACCAAGATTCAATTTCATCACTCCATCTTGAACTTGATCAATACTGAACCATTGATAAATTGGAAAGTTTTCATTTCAATAAAATTGAACTTGAACATGAATGTGAACTCGATCTTCAATTTTGTGATTCAGTTCCAAATTTCGAATCATTATTAATTTCGGTACCCTTACTCGATTTGGACCAAATTTTCGAGCCAATACTAATTCCTGTACCTATAGATTTAGAGCATGAACCACCTATTTTGGACAGTCACATTTCATTGTTGGGAAAAGAATGTGAATATCAATTTTTTGATTTAGACTCAAGTCTTGAACCGAAACTGACTCTTGAACCTAAACTTGATTTGAGTCAATACTCGAGTCAGTGTTGGTTCCCATTACTTTCATTTTAGAGCCTAAATCGTCCATTCTACAAAATCACATTCCTTTGTTGGACCTAGGTATAGAACATAATGACTCCGTGATGATATTCCTAGATTGGCCATATAACTGGGATAAATTTCTTGTTAGGATCTTGCAAGATCCTATTCATATTGGGGATTGTAAATGTCAATAGAAAAAAGGTTATAAAAGGTGAGTTTGGTGAACCACCACATTATCTTGATTGGGCAACAACGCTTGGCCCAATCCGACCACCACCAGTACCACCACCTTGAGCTAATATTTTTCCTTCTCTTTCTTCTTTTTCATGCATATATGCATTCATTCACACATTGAGGACAATGAATGAGATATGTGTGGGGGAGGATTCTAACATAACATAGATTTTCTTTTAATATATATATATATATATATATATATATATATATATATATATATATATATATATATATATATATATATATATATATATAATATTTTCTTTTCTTTTCTTTTAAAAACTTTTTGAAAAGGAAAGCAATATTTTGACTTATTTTTTGTAAGAAATTTAGTTAATTTTAAGGAATAGAAAAATCATAATTATGATTTCTTATATTTGGTCAAAATAAGATTATTTGTTTGATTTCTAGAGTTAGAAAGAAAAATTGAAAAAGTAATTTAGTTTTGATTTTTACCTTGATGAAATATGCATACTTTATACACTTAAACACTTAGGGTTCAAGAACAAAGGTTCTTATTCCTTATAAAAAAAAAGAATTATATGTATATATATTATTAAAAAAATCTTCTAATTAAGCTGGGTATTTATGCCTAATAAAGCATAAATATTCATGCCTAAAAGTGGTCTATACTATAAATAAAAACTCTTATTTTTATGGCCTTATTTGCTCAAGCCCTTAATCCCTTGGGGTGTTTTCTTACCTGGTGCCCTAAGACCGTCCGGTTTGGAGTCAGCAACCTAAGGCTCGTTACTTTAGCATATTAGAAAGCCTAATAGAACTAAGAGATATTACCACCAAAAAATGTATAGATAAGGCATAAAAGTTAGAGTTGAAGAGTCCAGAGTCAAATATTCACGGTCACGAAAGTGTATATGACTTAGCGAAAAATAATAGACTAGATGAGAAATACAGTTTGACTCCTTACCTTAATTGAAAACAAGTTCTTGAATAGAGACTAAGTCTAGGGATGAATAGGTTAGTGTTCCTATGACTTAAATATTGCTTAATTCAAGCAAAAATACTTCAAATATTCTCTTTCTTTAAAAAATGCATTTTCAAAAATACTAACACTTTATGTCTCTTTCTTTATGGATTTTGTAGGTGTAATCTACTGAAAACCCTCATGAGATATAACTCGTCCACTAGGGGTAACCTAGAGGTTTAACGGCTTATTGCACGTACTAAGTGCAATGGTGATTCCTACAAAAGTGGATAATTAGTTTAGATTTGCTTTTTTGTTTTGCCAGAGTACGAGCAAAAGATAGGTGTCGGGTGTGATTGTACATGTGCATTGCATATTTAATGTCACATGCATCATAGTTCTTCATTTATTTTTATAATAAAACTCTGCTATTTAATTTATATTCATGTCTAGTGGCATGCAAGGTAATTAATGAAGAAAAGGGACAAATGGACAGGTTTATCCAGGTTAAATCCATAAATATAAAGATGAAGCAAATGAAGGGGAATCTACTCAAATCCAGACGTTTTAGAAGTCATTCTATCTAAAGACCGGATATATCAGATAAGATAATGCAAGTTAAATATCAGTTGAAAACAAAATTTTGAAGATTTATTTGGTTAGCAGAGGATCAATGAGGATATCACAAAATCCAAAGCTTAAATGGAGAAACCAAGAGGATAAAAGGATATATTAGGATGAATGAAGACCACGGACCCTTGTTCTGGCCAGATCAAGGCCGCGAATTAGCGACAATCTAAAGGAATCTGGGGGAGCGGTTGCCCCTCTATCTTTGTACACTCACCCTTATCCATTTTCTCCTATAAATGGCAAATGGGCGCCACTCAAGCAGAGAGTTTGGATTAGGCTTATGCTTTAGATTTAACTTATATATTTTTATCTTATAATATAAGTTTTCGTTTCTTTATGTAACATAGATGAGAGAAGAGTTTTGAGAGAAAGAGAGTGAAGGCAGTATTGAGAAGTGACACCTGCGTAAGTTTTCTTCCTTTCTTTTATTGTTACTTAATTGAATCAAAGTTCCATTTTATGTAATTCTTTTCGTGTTTCTATTTTCCTTTCCTCTAAGGTGCTTGTAAATTCAAATGAATCTGATAGCTTCGAATATGCCTTGCCCTTGTAAGTGCCATTCATGGCTTATGGTGATGGATAACCATTTATATTTTATTTTTTGCTTGCACTTTTAATTCATAGTTCAGATTGGGAATGGGAAAAATCTTATATGCCATGCTTTGCTCGCCTTTAACTAAGGTAAGTCGTTGCAACGGATCAAAAGTAAAGCAAGTACCGAAGAGGTAGGTATTCTTTAGTTTTTATTTTTTTTTCTTTCTTAGTTTAGAAACACATTCTAAAAATCAATTATTTCTTCTTCTTTTGATTCTTTGTTTTGAACTTAGCTTTTCTTTTTTTTAGAAACATCAACAACATCATCATATTAACTCTTTTATTTTCTTTTCCTAAAACTGATAAGAACTTTTAAATCATTTTTGTAAGCTAAAAAGAAATAAATTTACTTAATGCTTCCATCGCAGTCCCTCTTGTGGATGCTGACCCGCATAGCTACTTGTTATAGCGGCAGAATTGAGAACCTAGCTGATCGTACATATATTTTGTATTCTTTCATTACACTCCTACATTTATCGTGTAATAAATCTGCTAATTTCCTTATCTTAAATATCAATTTTGCAGAAGATAATAATGAAGAGAAAGAGGATTAAACCAAATAAATACCAGTTAAAATCAGATTTAAATAGATCTATTTGGTTAGCTGAGGATGATCCCAGATCTAGTTAGAATAAATCAATGATTGGGGCAAATGTTCAGCTGAAAATCAGAGCAAATTAGAAAGATAACACCAAATGAAAACCGATAAAATTCAGATTTCTATAAATGCATTTTGGTTAGCTAAAGATCAACCGAAGATAATATCAAATACAAAGAGATAAATGGATAGAGAGAAGATCAACGGATAAGATGAAGCAAGTTTGACTCAGATTCTGAATGGATATATTTTAGTATTTGAATCATAACTTTCACTACGGAATCTCAAATCTGATGATTTAAGATGATCCAGAAAGTGAACTTACAGGGCTACAACTCTTATGTTGATCACTATTTCTAATCTTATTATTTGATAAGTGATATTCAGCAATTAACACGCCAACAAACTATAGATCAGAACTGAATATCCACATCAAATCAAGTTTAGAGATAAGGGGAGGATTCAAATTCAGAAATAGCCATCTTCTCTATCTTCACACTCCTCTAACCTCTGTATTTCTTCTATAAATACCTGCAATCTCAAAGGTAAAAGAAAGAACCAAGCAGAGAGCAGAACTTAGGCTAATTTGTAGTTTATAACTTAGGTTTTTAGTTTTCTTTTATGTAATTTTTATTTTATTTACGTAACTGAGAGGAGAGGAGACTTTCATGGAGGAATGAGAGAAAACTTGTACTAAAGGTGACACAGTGTAAGTGATCTTTTCTTCCATTGTTATTTGAATCAAATCGAAGTTTTCTTTTCTTTTCTATTCTTGTTTTTGTTCGCTTCCCTCTTCTGTGTTTGTGGATCCAAATGAAACCGATAGCCTCGAAGTTGTCTTGTTCTTGTAAGTGCCGTTGATGGCTTATGGTGATGGATATCCATTTCTATGGTAGTATAGCTCGCCCCTTCATTTTATAGTGTAAATCGGAAATGGGGAAGATCTCATCTGCCATGCTTCGCTCGCCTTCAAGTAAAGGTACATCGTCGATAGGGTAAAAGGTAAGCAGCGTCGAAGAGGTAAGTATGTTTTTTAGGTTTTATCTTTCTTTTCTTTTAATTTTAGTGTAAATTACCAACACCACAATCTTCAAAATTTCTTTCAATCTTTTTTTATTTCTTTGTGCAAATCCACTTCTATTTTCTCCACCTTCTCTATCTACCATTTTCTTTCTAACTTAACTGTAATTTATTTTTCTTTTCTTTTAAAGAACTAAAAGAAGATCTTTAACCATACTTTGTAACTTAAAAGAATACTTGCTAAAAAAGCTTCCATCACTAGTCCCTCCTTGTGGATCAGGACCCGCATAGCCACTTGCTATCGCGGTAGTATTGAGCACCTTGCACTATTACTTTAAAAGTTCTAAAATTCTGTATTTTTGTGTGCAGGTTCTAACTCAATCAAATTTTGGCGCCGTTGCCGGGGAGGGACGGTAAGTTATTCTCTTTTTAAATTTACATTTTTGGTTAACTTTCTTCTTTGTTTTTGGTGTACAGATTTAACAAAAGTAATTTTTTTCTGTAGTGGCATATAAGTGGCTCTGGACTTTGCTCAAGAAAGCAGAGCCCAGAAACCCTCAGATTTGCTACATTCTTGTGGCAATCTGAGTGAACTACTAAATGTATTTTCTGCTGGTTGGCTGAATTGTATAGTTTAATATCTGTACCATTTATCTCCTTATTTGACTCACTATATATATATTTCTAACACAACAGTAAAAAGTTGATTGTAAATGCTAAAAATGATTTAGACTTTGCATTTAGGCACGTGTCTATTTCATTACATTTTTTATTTATTGTTGAAGAGTGCTGGAGCCAAGGTATGTGTGCGTAGCATTTAGTATAAGGTTCATTCTTGTATGAAATATTACTTGAGTGTTACTTTTTTTCTATATACTTGTACACTGCACTAAATTGATTTAAGGGCTTGTCCTATAAAAAAGATAAGGTGGGGAAGTCATTACCCTCCCTTAGCCCACAAACAATCTCCACACTCACTAACCTAAGCCTAACTAAAAATGAGAAGACGTTGGCCCTACGGACATCTCGGACTCAATTACGAGATTATCTAAGGGGGAATGTGTTAGAATTTGACTCCTGCCAAATCAGTGTCTAAGGAAAGGGATTAAGAGGCGAAACCCCAAAGGCTAGTGGTTTGGCTTAATTAGGCCCGTCGCTTTTGCGCGGATACCTCCCACCAATCTTGCCCTGACCTGGCTGATTAGCTTGTGGTTAAAGTTTGCATTATACCTTCCGTGGACCGTCTAACCAGTTAGGAGTCATCTAGGTCAAAGGTCTAACCTAACTTAGTTTAGAACTTTTATTTTCTTTGATTGCTTATTTGTTCGTGTTTTATTGTGTGATATGGCTTATAACAATAATTTTTTCAATTTTAATGGTAATCCATATTACACCACTTTTTTGGATATTACCAATTCAGCATATCATAACTTTAACCAACATAGTGTGCCAGATTGGTCTTATCCGAATCAATATAACCCATGCCCCCAATCTTATGACCATAATTTTCAGAATAATTTCAACTCTTCACAGAGTCAATGGGGATTCACCTCCCCCGAGTCCACTTTTCAACTAACTTGTCCTCCTATCCACCTTGTCCATAATATTTCTAAGATTCATACTCAGTTCCACCAGTCCAAAATAGAAAACCATCAATTTTGGATATGAGTATGCGTGAGTCCAAACAACAATCACAAAATCTGATGGACTACAATTTCACCACCAATTCCAAAATAACACTTCATCTTTTCAAGTCCAATCGCAACAAAATGATGAACCAATCGACTATGAAAAGATACTTGAAGCCATGACTTAGGCTAAAAACACTCGTAATAATGACATAGATATGATGGTCCAAACTCTACGTTCTCACCATTTGGCTAGTTCTGATGTTGCTAACCATTCTGTTAGAGCCGAAGAGTCATGTTGTTTTAAAAAATAAGGTTCCATTTCAGCACAATCATTTGAACTTGCCCAAACTCTAAATTTTGAAAGTGACATTGACAGTTTGGCAAGTTATCCCTTTCCTGAAATTGAACTTGAGAATGAATATGATCCTGAACCTCAGCTTAGTGATTCAATTCTACTTCCTGATTCAAAATGACTCCGGTGTCTTCACCTGATTTAAATCATTTTCCCGAGTCAACATTGGATCCTGTGCCAATTCATCATGAAATTGAATCACCCATCTTTGATGATCATCATATTGAACTTGACCAATTTCATACTTTTGAAAGTCTCATTGACAAATTGGCAAGTTCTCAATTTTATGAAATTGAACTCAATGAGAAATGTGACCTAGATTCTCAATTTTGTGATCCAGTTCAAATTCCCGAATCAATATTGACTCCTGTTTTGTTACCCGACTTGAGTAATATTTTAGAGTCAGTTTTGATTCCCACACCTGTCATTCTTGAACTTGAATCACCAATATTAAGTCATATTCTATTGTGGGAAAATGAATGTGGACTTGAGTTTCAACTTCTTGATTTGGACTCAATTCCCGAACTAATCTCGACTCCTGAACCTTTACTTGACTTAAGTCACTTTCCTGAGTCGGTATTAGTTCCCGTACTTCCTAAGTCCAAGTCAATCATTCAATCTTTTCACACTCCATTTTGGGACAAGGCGGTTGACAAAATTAACTCCAAAATTAATTATGAAATTTGAAAATTAGATGAGGTTAAATTTTTAATAAAAACCATTCATATGTACATCATTTTAGTGGTTATATAAGAGAGATTTCTGGTGGGTTCCTCCAAACTCCATGAAAAGTCGATTGGGCCGCATTTCGTGGATCAATCAGACCACCACCGAAACCACCACCTTAAGGTAGTATTTTCCTTCCCTTTCTTCTTTTTCATGCATCTATGTATTAATTCATACATTGAGGACAATGCATGAGATAGGTATGGGGGAGGGTTCTAACATAACTTAGGTTTTTTTTAATTAAAAAATAAAAAAATAAAAAATAACATTTTCTTTACTTTTAAAAAACTTAAAAAACTTTTTGAAAATAGAAAAAATAATTTGACATATTTTTTTATAAGAAATTAAGTCAATTTTAAGGAATAGGAAAATCAAAATTAGGATTTCTTATACTTGGTCAAAATAAGTTTATTTGTTTAATTTTAGGGTTAGAAAGATAATTTGTTAAAGTAATTTAGTCTTGATCTTTACCTTGATAAAATATGCACACTTCATACACTTACACACTTAGGGTTCAAAAACAAAGATTCTTATGCCTTAAAAAATTAATAAAAAAGAAAAAAAAGAAAAATATATATCGATGAAAGATAAACAATCTAATTATTGATTAGCTAGGTGCTTTGGCTTAAGCAAGCCTTAGTATTTATGCGAAAGATGATTAGATAAGTTTGAGAAAAAATATATATAAAAATCGTCTGATTAAGCTGGGTATTTATGCCTAATAAAGCAAAAGACTCCTAAAAGCGGTTCATATAATAAAATCCTTATTTTTGTGGCCTTGTTTGCTCGAGTCCTTAAGTCCTTGGGGTGTTTTCTCACCTGGTGCCCTAAGACCGTTTGGTTTGGGAGTCACCGATTAAAAGCTCGTTACATGGGCAGATTAGAAAGCCTAATAGAACTAAGGAATAATACCACCAAAATATATATATATATAAATAAATAAGGCATAAGAGTTAGAGTTAAAGAACCCTTAGTCAAAATTTTCACGGTCACAAGGTGCATATGACTTAGGGTAAAGTAATAGACTAGATGGGAAGTACAATTTGACTCCTTACTTTGATTGATAACAAATTTTTGAATAGAGACTAAGTTTATGAATGAAAAATTTGGTTTTCCTATAACTTATAGATTACTTAAAACTTACAATAATATTTCAAATATTTTTTTTTCAAAATGTGTTTTCAAAATACTAACATTTTTTTCTTTCTTTATGGATTTTATGGGTGTAATCCACTAAAAACCCTCACGAGACAAAACTCGTCCTCTAGGGGAACCTAGAGGTTTAACGACTTGTCATGCTCAGTGCAATCGCGTAACCTGCGAAAGTGGTCTAATAATCTTTGGTTTAGTTTTATTGATTTGCTTGAGGACGAGCAAAAGATAGGTGTGGGGGTCTGATCGTACATATATTTTGTATTCTTTTCATTGCACTCCTACATTTATTGTGTAATAAATCGGCTAATTTTCTTATCTTAAATATCTATTTTGTAGAAGATAATAATGAAGAGAAAGAGAATTAAACTAAATAAATACTAGTTAAAATCAGATTTAACTAGATCTATTTGGTTAGCTGAGGATGATCCCAGATCTAATTAGAACAAATCAATGATTGGGGTAAATGTTCAGCTAAAGATCAGAGCAAATCAGAAAGATAACACCAAATGAAAATCGATAAAATTCAGATTTCTATAAATCCATTTTTGTTAGCTAAAGATCAACCGAGGATAATAGCAAATACAGAGAGATAAATGGATAGAGAGAAGATCAACGGATGAGATGAAGCAATTTGACTCAGATTCTGAATGGATATATTTTAGTATTTGAATCATAAATTTCGTTATGGAATCTCAAATCTGATTATTTAAGATGATCCAGAAAGCAGACTTGCAGGGCTACAACTCTTATTTTGATCATTATTTCTAATTTTGTCATTTGATAAGTGATATTCAGCAATCAACACGCCAAAAACTGTAGATCAGAACTGAATATCCACATCAAATCAAGTTTGGAGATAAGGGGAGGATTCAAATTCAGAAATAGCCATCTCTCCCTATCTTCACACTCCTCTAACCTCTGCATTTCTTCTATAAATACCTGCAATCTCAAAGGCAAAAGGAAGGACCAAGCAGAGAGCAGAACTTAGGCTAATTTGTAGTTTGTCACTTAGGTTTTTAGTTTTCTTTTATGTAATTTTCATTTTATTTATATAACTGAGAAGAGAGGAGACTTTCATGGAGGAATGAGAGCAAACTTGTACTGAAGGTGACACCGTGTAAGTTATCTTTTCTTCCATTATTATTTGAATCGAATCGAGGTTTTCTTTTCTTTTCTATTCTTGTTTTTTTCGCTTCCCTCTCCTGTGTTTGTGGATCCAAATGAAACCGACAGCCTCGAAGTTGCCTTGTCCTTGCAAGTGCCATTGATTGCTTATGGTGATGGATATCAATTTCTATGGTAGTATAGCTCGCCTTTTCATTTTATAGTATAAATCGGGAATGGGGAAGATCTCATCTGCTATACTTCGCTCGCTTTCAAGTAAAGGTACATCGTCGATAGGGTAAAGGTAAGCAGGCGCCGAAGAGGTAAGTATATTTTTTAGGTTTTAGTTTTCTTTTCTTTTAATTTTAGTGTAAATTACCAACACCACAATCTTCAAAATTTCTTTCAATCTTTTTTAATTTCTTTGTACATGTCCACTTCTATTTTCTCCATCTTCTCTATCTACCATTTTCTTTCTAACTTAACTGCAATTTATTTTTCTTTTTCTTTTAAAGAACTAAAAGAAGATCTTTAACCATACTTTGTAACTTAAAAGAGTACTTGCTAAAAAAGCTTCCATCGCTAGTCCCTCCTTGTAGATCATGACCCGCATAGCCACTTGCTATCGCGGTAGTATTGAGCACCTTGCATTACTGTTTTAAAAGTTCTGAAATTCTATATTTTTGTGTGCAGGTTCTAGCTCAATCACTAGTACTTTTTTAAACTCCATATTTTTTTGTATGCAGGTTTATCTCAATCACATGTGGCAGCACGACCAAAAGAACGCAACCATAGCCCGAGATTCTCTCACTTCCTTGCTGTGAGCACCCACCTCTGCTCCTTCTCCTCGCACTATTGAGCATCGTCGGAACCCGCCTCTCCCTCTGAATCCCCAGCGGCCATGACAGCCCCCAGGCCAACGACTCCACCCCACCTTCTCTTCTTTCTTCAGTCTTAAACCCGCAGACTGAGATCCCCTCCATCGTACGCACCCCAACCACCCTTGCTTCATCTCCTCCAGAGCATCCAGCCAACCATCGACACCCATCTCCCACAACCTCTTCTCCTTCATCCTCATCTTCTCCATTGCAGCCACGCACAGTCGCCTGTCGCGCCATCATCTCCATGCATGAGACCACGAGCTCTCCCTCTCTCGTTGATTGTGTTCCTGAGTTTTTCATTCTCTCTCATTTCTCTCTCCCTTTCTCCCTTTCAATCTTATTCTTTCTGTGTATATGTGTGCAAGTGTGTCATTGTGAATGAGTGTTGTGTATGTATGCGTGCGTGTATAGGTGTGTGTAATATATTCTCTCTGTGTGTGTGTTGTGTGTGGGAATGTGTACGTTTGTGAATGTGTAGGTGTGTGCATACATATGTGCATATGTGTGTGTTGTGTGTTATATCTCCCTCTTTCTGTGTATATATGTGTGTGATGTTAATCCCTCATTTTTCTCTCTCTATGTATGGCTATGGTGTGTTGTAGTTGTACGACCCGGACCCATTTGGCACTCTAGACCTAGATTCGGCTTTAGTTGGAGACCTGAATCCGCGTGGAGGTAGATCCGATCTATTCCTAAACCAGTACCCAGATCCGTGCCAAGGCAGAGTAGAGTTGAACCTGCATCACATACTGGTCTGTATCCGGATCCGCGATATATCATGTGAGTGTTTGGTTTATTTGTGTGATTTATTGTATCATTTTATGTGAGTATTTGTTTTAATTGTTTATAATAATTGTATATTTTATTGTGTCACTTTATGTGAGTGTTTAATTTATTGAGTATTTTTATCATATTTAATTGGTCGTGAGTGTTTGCTTTATTTGTTTATTTTAATTGTGTGAATTATTTTATCATTTCATGTGAGTGATCATCTTATTCATTTAATTTATTGTGGACAGTTGATTTATCTAGTTAATGAGAGTGTTTGTTTTTGTTGTGTATTTTTTCTATTTTGTTATTTGCTAATTATGTTTAATTTCTAGTGTTTAAAAATAATTGTAGTTGATATGATTTAAAGTTTGGTTCTAATGATTAAATATTTTGAATGGAGAGATTGGATTAGTTGACTAGTGGATGGTTTAGTCATGCAATGGGTTACTAGACATGGAATATTCTATGATATGAGAGTCTAGATATATTCTAGATAATGGATCAGATGTAATCCTGATGTTAGACGTGTATGGACTCAGTATTTTATCACCAGGATATTAGTATTTTTATTAGTTCTTATTTTGTTGTTTATTATTCTGGATTCAGATCTAGCTGTGAGAAAATTTAGACTGCAATTGGATTGATCTTGAGTTTGATTGGCTCATGATTATGATTAAAGGTTTATATTTTATGTGAATTATTTATCAGACTTGATATTTCTTTATTTGGTAATAATTTAGACAGAAATTCATTTGAATATTGAGGAAGGATTAAATAAAATATTGCTTTACTAGAAAATTAATTTTCTTGATACTTGGATCTAAATATTAATTTATTTAGAGTTGGAGTTATCCTGGGATTTTATTCTCCACATTGGTCTTGAATCTTTTACAAGGGAATTGATAATAATTGGATTATGCTCAGATGTGTGAATGTCTTATCTTCGATATCGATGTGTAATATGATATTGATTTTGGATTATTAGAGGAAAGGATTTCTAGATTTATTCACTGATTATATTGTTAAAGTGTGGATGAGTTGTTGACGTTGAGTATTAGATTTATACTATTCTTGAATTCATATCGCTTGAGGATGTTCCACTATTTCGTTATATTTTCAGTATATGTTGATTTAGTTTGACTTGAGAATATTTAGTAGTTACTTCATGATTAATTCCTAATAATTATAGTTATTCATTTATTGACTATAGAGATATAGGTATTGTGATAGCGATCTCGTTGATATCGGTGGTATTATATTCTTTAGAGTTTTACGACAGTTATCGGTTACTAGTTAATAATGAAATTATGATTATTAGTGACTCTATATGTTTAGTATTCTATGACAGATGTCAGTTATTAGTTGTCAGTTATCAGTTGGCAGATATCAGTTGTCAGTTATCACCTTTTACTGACATCAGTAGTTGTTGGAGATATTCGGTTACATTACACCTTAATAATAACTTATATTATTGCATGAATAAAAGATACTACAACCCGAGAAAAGAGATAATTTCCTAATAATCATGTCTTTTATAAGGACTTATGATGATTAACTGAGTTTTAGGTTCCACCATGGGGAACCAAGGTAGTACTGACTACCTAATTATTTGGTTATCAGTTGTTAGGGCTTTGCTCGGATTACGACACCATACCAGTTGTCTTTTATGTGGGGCTGAGATGTCAGTTATTAGGGCTTTGTGGCCTATCCTAGTTCAGCGCTAGGGGTGTTTGATCGTGGTATCGGGCATGCACGGTATCCTTTCAAAACACATGCACTACACTAGCAGGCATTTACAAGAACGATAACATTGTTTGATATGTAAGAAAATGGTTGTGGGAGACACAATTAAGTACCACATTGTTAGGTTTATAATAATAATCAACAAATTAGAGACATATATTAGGTTACACATCTTTGAGTATCAGCTGTTTATTTTACAGTCATGAGTTATATTCTATTTGCAGTTTTATTTATGTTATTTCTTACCTAGCATTTTCATATTAGTATAGTGATATGCACACACTGTTTATGCATATGCACACTTCTTTCGTTTTACATACTCATTAGGTCATTTTCTGACGATCCAAGATTTGCATGTCCATGTATAGCAGTGTTATATTCTATTGGCCTGATGTTGATGAGATTGTACGCATGATGAAGTGTCTGGAGTTTTTCTCTGTTGATCATCAGTATTCTTGCTTTCTTTTTTATTCTCATTGTTTTCTTTGATTCTTTATATATTGGACTCAATGTTTACACCATTCCTTTATTCATATGATATCATATGTGAAAACTTATATGCTCTTGTAGTGATCATAGTTTATCATAGTATATTTATATAGATTGTTCGGTTACATAAGGCTTAGCACGTATACATGGGGTATTCTCCTTGGGTATATGTGTCGCAGCTCTCGTCGCACTCCTTTTTATGTAGTTTTAGAAGCGGGGCGCGACAGGGTATTTTTGGCAGCAAAGACTAGATTTTGACTTGTGATGACTTTTGAATTTTATTTTTTCGCAAGAAGAAACTAGTTCTTACTAGTAGCTTGAAATGAGTTATATTTACACTATAATTTACATATACTATTCACATAATGATATTGAGTCCACTTGGATCGATCGTTCTTCCTTTGAAAATTTCTCTCTTCAATCTTTTAATGTTCTTGATTCCTTTATTCCAAGTGATCTAATTTTCTCTTTGAATCCAATATTCTATTCCGATTCCATTTCCTGATTTCATTCTTGACACTGGTCAATATAGTTTGAAGCCGGTAGCAGAAGTTAATTACCGAAAAATAGAGATAAAGTTAAAAGTTAGAAGGATGTTATCTGGATGAAGGCGTGTCTCTATCTTTCGCAATATATTCATGGCAGCAAGGGCTATGCGGGTCGAATCCACAGGGAAGAATGCAATAGAAACTTTTCGGTATCTTTTTACAAACTAGATTGGTTAGATTGTTCTTCTTTATGTTAAAAAAAATACTATGTTAGATATTAGAGATAGAAATATGATGGTGAAAATAGGGTTGGATTAAAAACTAGGTTTTTGAAAATACTAAGGAGCAAGGCTTACTAATCATCTACTGATTGCATCTCAATTTTACATTGTTATCATCACATTTGCATATTTATCCTTAATTATTCTTTATTTAATATTTCTATTAACCCTCTTTTTGATTATAGTGTGTAGTTACTTAAATGGGAAGATAAGAATACAAGAAACTTTTATTTTATTCCTAATCCTATCTAAATTTTGATTTCAATTTAAATCAATTTGAAATCAAGAGAAGGAAAGGATATATTACCATCTTCAAAATTCAAATTCAAAATTAGAAAATGTACTTCTAGAAGATGGATGGGATAAAGCTAATCCTAATAGGAATAAAGAGGATAATTAAAATTAAATAGAATTTAAAATCAATTCAGACTCGGATTCAGACTGGATTCCTCTTAGTGTTTAGATCATAACTTTCACTATACATATTCAAATTTGATGATACAAGATGTTACAGAAAGATAACATGGAGGGCAACAATTATTATGTTGACCACTCTATCCAATTTAGCCGTCTGATGAATTATATTTAGCAATTAACACGCTAACTTACTGCATAATTGAATTCCCGGTTTGGATTAGGATTGAGTTAAACTTTCTAATTTGTATCCTATTGTGATTAGCTCTGAGGCCTATTTAAAGTGCTGAAATATCTTATAATTAGGCATCTTCATATCAAAAATCATAATTTAGGATTTTTTTTTTTAGTTTGTCTTTCAAATTTTTTTTTGTAATTTTTAGGATCTAATTCTAGTTCAAGCTTTGTAAAGTACGAGGAGCCTCTTATAATTGAAGGTGACAGCATTGATAATAAAGTTTTTCTTTCAAATTTATTTTTATTTACTTGCTTTCTTTACTTGCTTTTTTTTTTATCATGCTTTCTTTAGATTCTCTCATGAGTAGCTAATCTTAATTCAGTTTAGTACGGTGTACAAGTATATAGCAAAAAAGTAACACTCAAGTAATATTTCATATAAGAATGAACCCTATACTAAATGCTATGCACACATACTTGGCTCCAGCACTCTTCAACAATAAATAGAAAATGTAACATAATAGGCACGTGCCTAAATGTAAAGTCTAAACCATTTTTAGCATTTATAAGCACTTATTTACTGTTGAGTTAGACAATATGTGCAGAGAATATCAAATGAAAACTAGGACATGCATGAAGTTAGATATTGAAGTTCAGTCACCCTGTAAAAAAAGTTAGGTGAGTAGTCCTCTCAGATTGTCGTGAACGCGGCTTTTACCGCGTTTGCGTGGCAACACTAAGGTCTTCTGGGCTCTGCTTTCGAGAGCAGAATCCAGAGAAACTTATATATCCACTGCAGCTCTTGTTTCCTTGATATCACTCACTACACACTAAGAATAGAGAAGAAAGTTAACCAATACAGTAAATAAAAAGAGTTACTTATCACCCCTCCCCTGCAACGGCGTCAAAATTTGATTGAGTCGGAACCTGCACATAGAAAATATAGAATTTCAGAATTAAAGAATAGAAGTACAAGTTCTCAATACTAATGCTATATCAAGTGGCTATGCGGGTCGTGATCCATAAGGAGGGACTTAAAGCTTTTAGTAAGTTCTCTTTTAGTTCACTAAAGATGATTAAAAGTTCTTCTCTTGTTCATGTAAAGAAAATGAAAAATAAAGTCTATTGTTAAGTTAAGAAGAAAGTGGTAGATAGAGAAAGTGGAGAAAATGAAAAATAAATTTATGCAAAGAAAAATGAAAACAATGAAGAGAGTAGAGAGTTGGTGATGATGGTGATCTTAACAAAAAATTAAAAGAAAGAAAGAAAACCTAAAAATACTAACGGCTTCTGGTTTATGACTTACCTTGATCTTTGGCAAAGACTTACCTCGTCTTGAAGGCAAGCAAAGCATGGGAAATAGAATCTTTCCCGTTCCTAAACTTAAACTATGAATTCAAAAGCAAGCAGAAAATAAATAGAAATGGCTATCCATCACCATAAGCCATCAAAGGCACTTGCAATGGCAAGGCATGTTCAATGCTATAGGTTTCAATTAGATTATCATTAAAAACTGGTAGAAAAAGAATAAGAGAAGAAGAAGAACATAAACTATAACTTTAATTCGATTCAAAAAAAAATGGATGAAAAGAACAACTTACATCATTGTCATCCTAAGTACAAGCTTCACTCTCATTCCTCCACGAAACTTTCCTCTCCTCTCAGTTGCATAAAAAAAGTAAAAATTACATAAAAAACTAAAAATCTAAGTTACAAACTATAGAATAGTCTAGCCTATGCTCTCTACTGAACCGTTCCTTTGCCTTCTAAAGTAGTGGTATTTATAAGTTGAAATGGATAAGGGAGAGCGTGATTGAAGATGAAATTAAATCGCTGGCCTAATAAAAAAGATCTTCTGATAAAGTTGGAGATAAGATTGGAGATATGGACAAAATCGTTTCCCCAACAGAAAAGATCTTCTGATAATATCTCTTTTGGATTTTTGAATTTTAACAAAATCCTTTTGATTTTTCAAGCTAACCAAATTGATTCTTTTAAATCTGATTTTAACTACATTTATGTGACTTTATCTTCAGTTAACCAAATGATCCAATTAAATCAGAATATAACTAGTTTTTATTTGGTCTTATATTCTCTCCCTTTATTAAGACAAACATGTAAAATAAGACATATTAAGATAAGTGATTGCGATATGAAAGCAATAATGAGAATTATCATCTAGCTTTGGGCTAACGGGTCATGTTCGTTCGTGAGGAGGAATGCGATAGAAGCTTTTTGATAAATTGTTAAATAATAAAGAATGGTGTTTTTCTTTTTTTTTATATTGAAAAAGAGAATGGAGAGAAGGGAAATGATCAAAAGAAAAATTGAAACTTAGAGAAGGCTTTGGAAAAGGTGATCTTTAAAAAGTGTTAAAAATTATTTGGTTGTTTTTAATGTAGGAAACAAATTTGGGCTCACTAATCTTCTACTCAACTACTTACTTATCTCAAGAACATTTTGGTGCATCACTTTTATCATAGGCAAAAACCTTTAGTTTCTTTTGATGTTTAAGCAAAACAAATAAGATTGTTTTGTTTAAACCTTAAGACTTTTCTTAAGACATCATTAAAAAGAGAATGTTAAACCATCAAGCGCGAAGAAACAAGTATGGGATAAAAAAAGTTTAAAAATATTTGTGCTTTGAAAGTCCAAGTTTAAAAGAAAGACATCCTCATGTGCTTTCAAAAACGAAGTTTAACTTAGGCATTATTCTGATTCAAAAGAATTATTTTCATAAAAATCAATCAAGAGAAAGGAGGTAGAAGAGATTGATTAGTGAGCCCAAAAATGATTTAGTTACTCATGATAAAGAGAAAGCAAACAAGAAAATTAAAATAAAATACAGACATACCGAATTGAGTCGAGTTGAACAAGCAAGTTGAATCTCCTTTGATTGTCACTTCAATGATGATTACACACTCAGCTCTACTCTTCTCTCTTTGCTGGTCTAAACTAAAAAGTAAATATGAGATACAGCTTTTCACAACATCTAACAATACTCCTGAAACCCTAAAAATGAACAAGAATTCTAATCCTAGTTTTTTCCCTTTTTTCAGTGCAAACCCTGCCTTTTATAGGCAAAAACCCAGAGAGGAGAGGAGTGAGGAGATAAGGGGAGAAAACGCTCCCCTTATCTCCACCAAACGGCTATAGATCCGCGGCAAGGATGTGGCTAAATGGCCACATCCAGATGGGGATCCGATTGGCGTGTGATTTTACCCCCTTTGGTCTCGCTAGATTTGTTGTTTATCTCTGATTCTGATCTGATTTTCGGTGATTCTCAAGCTAACTGATTTGGATTCTAATAAAACTAAATTAACTTATTTCCAACCTCCCTGATTTGTCATAATCTGCCCTGATTTTCTGATTTCAAATTAGTTCTGAATTAAATCAGAATTTGATGGGGTTTTGGGCTCGTTTCTCTTCCCTTTCCTTTAGCAATGGGCCTACACTTTATCAAATAAAAATAAGAATTATTAATAGGATTTATAGATAATAAACATGATAGTGTGACAATATATATGTAATATATGTGACCGATCACATCCCCACACTAATCTTTTGCTCGTCCTCGAGTAAAACATCAAAACTAATCCTAATCAATTATTAGGTCATTTTCGCAGGTCACTCGATTGCACTGAGCATGTGCAACAAGCTGTTAAACCTTTAGGTTACCCCTAGAGGATGAGTTTTATCTCGTGAGGGTTTTTAGTGGATTGCACCCACAAAATCCATAAAGAAAGAGAAAAAATGTTAGTGTTTTCGAAAAGCATTTTGAAAAGAGAGAAAATATTTGAAGTATATTTGTAAGAGTTCAAGTAATCTATAAGTTATAGGAATATCGAACTTTTCATTCCTAAACTTAAATCTCTATTCAAAAATATGTTATCAATCAAAATAAGGAGTCAAATTGTATTTCTCATCTAGTGTATTACTTTACCCTGAGTCATATGCACCTTCGTGACCGTGAAGTTTGACTAAGGGTTCTTTAACATTAACTCATATGCCTTATTTATTTATTTATATATTTTTATTTTTTGTAGTATTATTCCTTAGTTCTTTTAGGCTTTCTAATCTGCCCATGTAACGAGCCTTTAGTCGGTGACACCCAAACTAGACAGTTTTAGGGCACCAGGTTAGAAAACACCCATAAGGACTTAAACACTCGAGCAGACAAGGCCACGAAACCAAGGGTTTTTATTTATAAAATATACCCCTTTTAGGCGTAATACTTATGCTTCATGAGGGACAAATACTGAGCTTAATCAGAGGATTTATATATGTGTATATTTTTTCCAAACTTATCTAATTATCTTTTGCATAAATACTAAGGCTTTCTCAGGCCAAACCACCTAGCTAATTAATAATTAGATTTATTTATTTTTTTCATAGATATACATATATATATATATATATATATATATATATATATATATATAATATATATATATTTATAAGGCATAAGAATCTTTGTTTTGAACCCTAAGTCTGTAAGTGTATAAGGTGTACATATTTCTTCAAGGTAAAGATCAAGACTAAATTACTTTCATCAAATTTCGTCCTAACCCTGAAAATCAAATAAGTCATCTTATTTTGATCAAGTATAAGAAATCCTACTTATGATTTTCCTATTCCTTAAAATTGACTTAATTTCTTAAAAAAAAAATATCAAAATATTTTTCTTTTCTTTCAAAAAGTTTATATATATATATATTTCTTCTTCTTTTTTTTAGTTATATTAGTCATGTTAGAGCCCTCCCCAACACTTATCTCATGCATTTTCCCAATGTATGAAAGAAATGTATAGATGCATGAAATGAAATATAAAAGAGGTGCTGATTGTACTCTAAAATTGCATTTTTATCATCCTTTATTAATTAATGCTATTAACCCTTTTTTTGATTATGTTGTGTAGTTATTTAAATGAGAGGATAAAGATAGAAAAGCTTCATTTTATCCCTAATCTTATCTAAATTTGGATTTTAAATTAAATTGAATCCAAAGGAGAAAATGAATAATTTTCATCTTCGATTCAAGTTCAAATTCAGAAGATAAAGTCCTGAAAGATGAATGGGACAAAGCAAATTCTACAAGGAATAAGGAGGATAATTCAAATTAAATGGAGTTCAAAATCAATTTAGACTTAGATTCTGATTGTACACATTTTAGTATTCAGATAACTTTTACTACAGATATTCAAATCTAATGATTTAAGATGCTACAGAAAGAAGATTTGAAGAACTACAATTCTTTTATTTATCACTCTGTCAAATTCAGCCGTCCGATAAGTCATATTCAGCAAACAAATATGCCAACTTGCTGCAGGACGAATTCTTTTTGAATTAGGAAACCTTCTAATTTGTATCTTAGTGTGATTATCTTTGATGTCTATTTTAAAGAACTGAAGTCTCTGATAATCTCTCATCTCCACATCAGAGATCATAACTTAAGATTTTTCTTTTAGTTTCTCTTTCAAATTTCTTTTGTAATTTTTAGATTTTAGTTCTATTTCTACTTCTAATTCAAGCTTTGTAAAGAGAAGGAGGCCCTTTGTAATTGAAAGTGACAGCATCAATAACAAGATTTTTCTTTCTAATTTATCTTTATTTACTTGCTTTTTTACTTGCCTTTTCATCTATCTGCTTTCTTTAGTTTTCATCATGAGTAGCTAATCTTTTTCATGACTTACTAATCTCTCCACCACTACTTCTAATTCTAGGTTAGAATAAACTGACTGGATCATATGCATGCTTAACCCTTGGATTAGTTAAACTTCTTGAAGGCACATGATGATGACTAGTCAAATCCATATATGTTAATATTTTTCAATGATTTTTCTTATTCTATGCTTAGATAGTTTTGATAGTTTAATGTTTAAACTTGGTTATTCTTCTTATTCTATACTTAGAAGGCTTTGATAGTTTAATGTTAGGTCTTGGTTAGTGATTATTTCAAATAGAATTTAGTTTTTATCTTATGTATCTTGCTTGAATTGAAGGCAACTCTAAGATCTAACTTTTATGATCTAAAGTGAAGTAAATTCTTGTATAGGTTAGTAAGTTAGTGGTGGTAGATGATTAGTAGGTCATATGTTTTTAACTCTTTTATAAAACCCTAGATTTCTCTCTAAATTTCATATTCCTCTTCATATTTTTAACACTTAACAATTGAGTTCTTTTTCTTAGAAGAATACTTAACCAGTTTAGTATTTAAGGAGATACCAAAAAGCTTCTATCGCATTCCTCCCTGTGGATTCGACTCGCATAGCCCTTGCTATCGCGGATAAATTATAAAAGGCAGAGATTTAACCGACATTCAAATATCATCCTTTTAACTCTTTAATTTATCTCTATTTTTGACAATCAGGTGCATAACATATATATATATATATATATATATATATATATATATATATATATATATATATATATATATATATATATATATATATATATATATATATATAATACAAAAATATGTACAACATCATGTTTCTCTTGCACCTAGATCTTTTCGGTCTCATCCCTCTAACTCTTTTTCCATCATTCTAATGGGTTCTCTTCCTCTGCAGTCTCATGTTCTTTAAATTTCTCTTCCTCATATTTTTACAGTCATTATTCAAAAATTGATCACCATCACACTTTTCAGTTGGAACTTCTTCGCTATGAAAGCCTAGGAATTCTAACTCAGTTCCATACATCTCAAAACTTTGGTCAACACTTTCCCCTGGAGGTGTGTAATTAACCAAAATATCCCTAGTCAGTTCATCCAAACACATGACTTCTTCGAAGAGGTTTTCAAAGAGTAGGCTAATCGGAGGTTCTTGAATTATATTCTCATGCGATATATCATTGGTTGGCTCATCGAAAGTGAAGATATTCAAATCAAATTTCCTTTTTTTAAACGGTACTCTAAAATTAGGATCTCCAACAATACCTTCTCATTAATATAATCGCATTCATTCTTTAATAATAAAGAAACAAAGACTCATTCTCTATTCCTTCACTTTCTTAATCACACTTGTTTTCAACAAAGTTTATCTCAAATGTTTGGTCTCTTATCTTACGAGGTTATTTTTCTAGGTTGAAGATATTGACTTCTCTAGTCATGTCCCCAAAGGTTAATCTCATAGACCCATTCCTACAATTGATAATAGCATTGGCAGTAGCAAGGAATGAGCGCCCTAGGATAACAGGAGTTTGAGCCCTTGGATTGGACACAAGTTGTGTCTCAAGAACTATGAAATCAACTGGGTAGATAAACTCCTCGACCCGAATAAGGACATCATTAATTTCTTCCTTTGAAACTTTCACAAAACGGTCAGTCAGTTGGATGGTGACTCGAGTTGGACTAAGATCGCCCAACCCGGTTGTTGATAAACTGAGAATGGAAGCAAGTTGATACTTGCCCCTAAGTCAAGAAGTACATGCTTAATCTCGGCTTATCCTATAGTGCAGGCAATGGTGGGATAACCGGATCCTTATACTTGACAGGGATCTGATCCGACAGTAGCTCACTAATGTTAGTGGCTAAGAAGACTTTCTTAGGTACATTAGTCTTTCTCTTCTTGGTGCACATGTCCTTAGAAAATTTTGCATAGGATGGGACTTGTTGATGGCATCAAGAAATGGTACATTTATCTTCACTTGGTTAAAGATCTAAATTATCTTATCCATGTGTGGATTCTTCTTGTTATTCTTCAGCCTATTAGGAAATGGTACTATAGTCTTGTACACCTGACTGGTTGACTTATCTGTTTCAGATTCATCAGATTTAGAAGGATTGGGATTAGATGAGGTGGATGCTTGAGTGTGATTGTGCTGAATGGGATTGGATGATGTTGACACTTGATTATCAACATTCTTTCCTGACCTCAATGTTGTTCACATTTATTCAATGATTAATCCTCAGCCAAATGAGCTTGTTGAGAATTCCTAAGATTCATCATTGGCTGATTGGGCAAGGTACCCTTTTTTCTCTCAATTTGTGGATTCACTAATTGGCTCATTTGAATCTCTAACCTCTGTATTATTTGCATGAGAGAATCTTGGTTCTTCATGTACCTTTTCATATTTCTCTCAAAGTCAGTCATTCTGCTTTCAAGTTGAGAATTCTGGAAGGAAGATTGTGGAGCTTGGTTAGGAAAGTTTTGCTGATAATTTGAAAAATTAGGCAGATGGTTAGGAAAATTATGATGGTGATTAGAAAAGTTGGGTTGATGATTGGAAGAATTATTGGAATTGTGAAAGTGGCTTGTATGGTTTGACCATAGGTGGTTATTGTTGTGCTGGCCCCATGAGAAATTTAGGTGATTTCTCTAGCCAGGATTGTACGTTAGTGCGTAAGGATCATTGTTCAGCCATGAAAAGGCTGCATTTATCGGTTCAGGATATTGTTACTGGCTTGAAACACATGACACTCCTCAAACACATTATTCATGGCTTGACAGTAAGTACAGCCCGAAGTTAGAAATTGGTTTGGGCTGACTTGATTGATTGGACTTGGTTCCATAGTTTCTAAAGCTTCCAGTCTTCTTGCTAGGTTAGCTAACTTAGCCTCGTTAGCTATAGATGATTCAATAGAGTAACGACCTCCTTTTGAAGAGATGGAGTTTGAATTCGTAAAGCTTTCACTAGTTGGTTCCCATTAGATGGTCTTTTCAGCTAGATTCTCATATAAATCCCATCCTTCATTTTCATTCGTCTGCAAGAATCCCCCTTGGCACATGGTTTCTAAGAGAGTCTTGGTTGAGTAGTCTAAACCATCATAAAAAATTTGGTATTGTCGCCATTTCTCTATTCCATGATGAGGATATTGGACAGGGAGGTCTTTAAAGCGTTCAAAGTACCTCCAAAACGGTTCATTAGATTCTTACTTGAACTGCATGATGTTCTTCCTAACAAGAGTGGTCTTATGAATGGATAGAATTTCTTCAAGAAGACCTTGATGAAACTATCACAAGATGTGATGGAGCCAGCCGCTAAGTTATAAAGTCATTTCTTGGCTAAGTCTTTAAGAGAAAATGGGACAAATCTCAACCTAATAGCATCAGCTATAAGGTGTGGGATTTTCATCATTAAGCATTCTCTTATGAAGAAATAAGCTTCTTCAGACTCTAAGCCATGGAACTTAAGGATTGTGTTGATGAATTGTGGCTTAAGCTCAAAGTTGTGTTCACCAACCGATAGAAGTTGGATGCAGGATGAAAGTGAGGTTCTAATGGGATAGAACCTATCCTGCAAAGATATCGGTTGAGCCATAACCGAATCTGGTCTTAGTTCGAACTTAGGTGGTGATGTGTTTCCAGTTAACCTAGATGAATTAGGGTCTCTTGACCACACTTGCATACACAAACACAATCACAAACAAGTTCACCAATAGTTAACAAAAAGAAACAACCAAGCCTAGTCTAAGGTAACCTTGATCTAGACAACTCCTAACTAGTTGATTGCCACAGGAGGTATAATGCAGACTTTGACCACAAGCTAATCAGCCAGGTCAGGGTAAGATTGGTGGGAGGTATCCGCGCAAAAGCAACGGGCCTAATTAAGCCAAACCACCAGCCTTTGGGGTTTCGCCCTTCAATCCCTTTCCTTTGACACTGATTTGGCAGGAGTCAAATTCTAACACCTTCTCCCTTCGGGCCAACGTCTATCAGATTTTAACTTAGGCTTAGGATGTGCGTGCTGGGATATGGTTTGTGGGCTAAGAAAGGGTAATGACTTCGACACCTTATCTTGATTTGGGTTTTGCACTTAAAATTGATTGTGCGAAGTGTGCAAGATATAGAAAATTAACATTCACAAGCAAATATCACCCAAGAATGTTTCCTAAACTATATGTTATGCATACATACCTTATCTTCAGCTATCTTCAACAGTAATTGTAAAAGAAACGTAATTAGATAAATGCCTAGAATGCAAGTCTAAATGTTTTTTAAGCAATTAGCAATCAATCAGATTACTGTTGGATTAAAAATAGGGAGTAAAATTACCAGATATAGTAGAAATAATACGCAAAAATTATATTTTTGCAAAGCAATATGTCCTGCCAAAAAAAGAGTTTTTAATAGTCCAAAGATTTCAAGCTTTTGCGCTGCAATTTCTTGAAATTCTGTTTCCTACTTTTGAGAGTAGGGGCACAGAATAGCAAGTCCTCTCCTGCAAAGCTTGAGTGCTAATTTGATTCCTTAACGTCCCTGAAATAAGACACCAAACTTGTTAGAAAACAATTCACCGTTCCCTCCCCGGCAACGGTGCCAAAATTGATTGCGATATAAAAGCAATAATGAGAATTACCGTCTAGCTTTGGGCTAACGGGTCTTGTCCATGAGGAGGAATGTGATAGAAGTTTTTTGATAAATTATTAAATAACAAAGAATGGTGCTTTATTTTTTTTTTTTTTTATAATGAAAAAGAGAATGGAGAGAAGGGAAATGATTAAAAGAAAAATTGAAAACTTAGAGAAGGCTTTGAAAAGGTGATCTTTAAAAAGTATTGAAAATTGCTTGGTTGTTTTTAATATAGGAAACAAATCTGGGCTCATTAATCTTCTACTCAACTACTTATTTATCTCAAGAACATTTTGGTGCATCACTTTTATCATAGGCAAAAACCTTTAGTTTTTTTTTTTGATGTTCAAGCAAAACAAATAAGATGGTTTTGTTTAAATCTTAAGACCTTTCTTAAGACATGATTAAAAAGAGAATGTTAAACCATCAAGCTCGAAGAAGCAAGTATAAAATAAAAATAGTTTAAAAATATTTGTGCCTTGAAAGTTCAAGTTTAAAAGAAAGACATCCTTATGTGCTTTGAAGAACAAAGTTTAACTTAGGCATTATCCTAATTCAAAAGAGTTGTTTTCATAAAAATCAATCAAGAGAAAGGAGGTAGAAGAGATTGATTAGTGAGCCCAGAAAATGGTTTAGTTACTCATGATAAAAAGAAAGCAAACAAGAAAATGAAAATAAAACATAGACATGCCGAATTGAGTCGAGTTGAACAAGCAAGTTGCATCTCCTTTGATTGTCACTTCAAGGATGAATTACACACTCAGTTCCACTCTTCTATCTTTGCTGGTCTAAACTAAAAAGTAAATATAAGATACAGCTTCTCAGAAACAATACTCCTAAAATCCTAAAAATAAACAAGAATTCTAATCCTAATCTTCCCTCCTTTTTCAGTGCAAATACTGCCTTTTATAGGCAAAAACCCAGAGAGGAGAGAAGTGAGGAGATAAGGGGACAAACGCTCCCCTTATCTCCACCAAACGGTCGCGGATCCGCGGCCAGAATGTGGCCAAATGGCCACATCCAGGTGGGGATCCGATTGGCCTGTGATTTTACCCCCTTTGGTCTGGCTAGATTTGCTATTTATCTCTGATTCGATATGATCTCCGGTGATTCTCAAGCTAACCGATTTGGATTCTGATAACCAAATTAATCGGTTTCCAACCTCCTTGATTTGCCATAATCTGTCTTGATTTTCTGATTTCAAATTAATTCTGAATTAAATCAGAATTTGATGGGCTTTTGGGCTCGTTTCTCTTCCTTTTCCTTTAGCAATGGGCCTGCACTTTATAAAAGAAAAATAAAATTTATTAATAGGATTTATAGATAATAAACATGGTAGTGTGACGATATATATGTAATATATGTGACCGATAAATAAGGAATTAGTAGGATTTATTACAGGATAAATGTGGGAATGTAATAAAAATAATGCAAAATACGTGTATGACCAATCAGATGTGTGAATATCTTACCTTCAATATTGATGTGTAATATAATGTTAGTTTCAGATTATTAGAAGCAAATATTTCTAGATTTATTCACCGATTATATTGTTTAAGCATGGATGAGTTGTTGGTGTTGAGTATTAGATTTATACTATTTTAGATTTCATATAGCTTGAGGATGTTTCAATATTTCGTTATGGTTTTGGTATATGCTGATTTAGTTTAACTTTGAGAATATTTAGTAATTCACTTCATGATTAGTTCCTAGTTATTATAGTTATTCAGTTATTGAATATAGAGATAGAGGTATTAACATAGTGATTTCATTGATATCGGTGATCTTATATTCTCTAGAGTTTTATGACAGTTATCGGTTACCAGTTATTAATGAGATTATGGTTATTAGTGACTCTATTGTTGGCCCAGAGGCCTTCCACTCTAGTTTTGATGATGATTAACTCATGTAGTTATCTTTTACTAATAATCTTGTGATGTTTAGTTTCAGATACTTAACCAAGATATTAGTAGGTGATTAGCTTTAACAAAGGTGTTTTGAAGCTTTCATATGGTGATTTAAGAGCCTTAGCGTCAAAGTTCATATCTAGCACTCATTGGAGTCAAGCTCGGTGGATTACGGTTTGGATCGAGTCGACTTGGAGACGACGCTCTACAAGAAGACCTCGGCACATAGTTTAGTTTATGTTTTAGATCCATGTGTAAAGATTAGATAGTGTGGTATGCTCAAGTTCACAACACACACACGTTTCATGTTTTGGATTTTGGTTTTCGGTTTTTAGTTTAACCGATCTTGGTTTTCATGAATAGAATGAATCAATACAAGTTTACATGGTTTAATGTATATTAGATTTGTTCTATATACATGTATGCTTCAACTATTTAAACAAACTTAGTTTGATAGTCTATTTCATGAGTTTAGAGTTTTGGTATTTTAACAAAACTTATTTTTGGTTTTTAAGTCAAAAACATTGATATATATATATATATATTTCATGTATATTGGATTATATCCATATACTACATGCCTAAATGTTGTTTCATATCATGTTTTTGTATTTGGATGAGTTTTGGACAAAACGAATTTTCAATTCAAAAATCTAAGTTTTTGAAAATACAGTTTTTGATTTTCGGCAAAATTTTAAGTCACAAAAATGGTTCAAATTGTTTGAAATATGTGTTGAATTTTTTCACACATGTTTGTATATCAAAGTATTATACTAAAACTATTTTTGTCGATTTTTAGAGATTTTATGGGATTTAATAGGAAAATAAAAACCCAGTTTTCAAGTCCTGATTTTTTGTCTGCCAGGCTCTGGAAGTCGACCGGACCAGGAGCCGGTCGACTGGACCGGTCGACCAGACGTGCACAAGGCCGTATCAGTTGGCCGGTCGACTGAGCGGTCGACCGACTGAAGGCAACCTACTCTCGGGTTGCCCCAGTCGACCGGGCGGCCGACCGGCCAGAGAGCCGTTGCTCTCTGGTTCAGGGCCCGGTCAACCGGGCGGTCGACCGGAAGGCTCAACTGTCAAAAATTTGACCGTTGGCCGGTCGACCGGCCGGTCGACCGGATGGCCATTCTGGGCCTAGTCAGCTGCCAACGGGCAGATTCCAAGTGGGGGCTATTTATACCCAATTTGAAGTGGGTTTTGGTTAAGATTTTCAAGAGCAAAATTTCTCCTATTCTCTAGTGTTTTAAAAGCAAGGTTTTAAAGGAGTTTATTGGTTTTTAAAGATCATTCTTTATTTGTTTTCAAGAGTTGGAAAAATCAAAGAAAAATATAGATTTGGGATATTTGCCTTGTTCTTCATTTCTATCAAATACTAAGTTGTTTTTCCAAGTATTTTTCCTTGTGATTTGTTTTCCAACATCTTGATTTCTCACACTTGAGCCATATCATTATATCCTATCGATTAAGATCTTTTTGTTTTGTGAGAAAAGAAGTTGTTTGTGGTTGAGATAGACCACCAAGTTGTAACCCTCCTTATTTGTGATATCCCTCTTGTGTAGAGGTTGATTTTGGAGTGATGGTTGACTTCCTCTTGTGAGAGGTGGAGATTGTGTTTAGCTCCCTCTAGTGTGAGGTGGAGTTGGTGTTGCAATCCCTCAAGTGTGAGGTGATTGTTTTATATTGGCTAACTACCTACCCCTCTTGTGTGAGGTGCTGTTTGTGTTACTCTAGTGAGAGGTTGTATTCGGTTGAGAGAGGAGTTGTGTACTTCCGGTTGTATTTTCCCAAATCCTCAGTGGAGGTTCCCTGTGTGGGAGTCCTGTGTAGACAAGTTAGTGGATTGGAAATCCTTCTGTGTGAAGGCGGGGACGTAGAGCTGTGTGCTCGAACCTCGAAACATATTCGTGTGTTTGCGTTTGATCCATTAACTCTTACTCTCTCTCTTTACTTTGTGCCTTGCATCATTTCATATTGCACATTCTTTATATGCTTGGCTTGTTTGTGTGTGCCTCACTTGTGTTTGACAACGAGAGCTTCATATAGCACCTCAACTCTTATTCAGAGGAATCAAGAGGAGTTAGTCCAGAGCCCTTCACCGGGAATTCGGCTACACTCGTTGGTTACATTAAGCGTGTTGCATATTTAGTTTTTAATTTCCGCATTTTGTTCATTAGATTAGCCGTACACCTATTCACCCCCCCTCTAGGTGTACTTTCAATTGATATCAGAGCTTACGCTCCTGATATTTGGTTTAACCATCTAGGAGTGTGATCTTGGTTTTGCTAATCTATCATTTGCATTTGCACACGTATATTGTTTACACACACTCATGGATTGCTTGACACCTCCCATGTTTGATGTCTCCAACATTGACATGCGGAAATTTAGGATGTCCATGTACCTAAAAAACCTAGGCTTGCATGTTTACCTTGCCGCTACCAAGAAAACCTATCTTGGTAATAGCAATCATGTAGAGGCTAATGCACAAGCCATTGAGGCACTTAGAAGCATGCTTAATAAAGAATATCTGTGCTTAGTTTCTAACTGTGATTCCGTCTTTGCAGTGTGGAACACGTTGACCTCCTCCAAGCTTCAATTGCCAATCCAAATGGAAGATGAATCTAGTGGAGAATCCGAGCAACAATGCTACATGGTCCAAGGGAATGACTCCCTTGAGGTATATTCGGAATCTCAATTAGATGATGATTGTGCTAGTTCTTCTAATGAGTATATTGATGCCAATGCCTTGAATGAAGAACTCTCAATTGTTTGTGAAAAATTATTAGAGAAATATAATCTTTTGAAAAAGAAGAGTTTTGAACTAAAAGAAGAATATAAGGATTTGTGTTCAAAGCTAGATTTGGTTTTGCAAGAGAAAGTAGAGATTTCTAGTGAAAGGGATTCATTGAAATCCAAACTTGACCTTGCCTTAAAAGAGAATGATATTTTGAAAAATAAAAATGATTGCAATGAGGTTTTGAAGAAAAATGAGATCTTAACTTCAAAACTTGATTTTGTTATAAAAGAAAATGTTTCTTTGAAAAACAAAATTGATTTGATTTCAAATGATTTAGAAATTTGCTTAAATAAAAATAAATCTTTGAAAAATGATGTAGATTCTCATATTTGCCATGCTAGTGTAGCTTCATCTTCTAACTCACCTATTGCATGCTCTACCTTTTCTTCATTGATTGAAAATGATATAAATATTTTAAAGAAGAGTGTTGAATGTTTGGGCTCCACTTTGAGCCATTGTGTTTTGAACCACTCACGTTTGGAATCTATGTTTCGCAAGAAACAAGTTCCTTCTTTGCATGCACACAAACCACGGCATACACATGCTTCGCACGTTCATGTACACAACACGATGTCTGCTCATGTGTACACTTGTACACATTGTGGACGTAAGGGCCACCTTGCTAAATTTTGCTATGATAAGATACATGATGTAAATTTAGCAACTAAATTTGTTTGGGTTAGAAAATGAGCTAACCCCCATGGACCCAAAAGAGTATAGGTACCAAAGACCACCCCTATGCTATTTGATGTAGGTGTGGGCTCTCGCATGACATGAGAGCGATGGTGCCTTGAGGTGGATGCGTTCCGAGCTTAAAAGAGGACTATTTGGATGCATCACTTTCAAGGGGAGTTTGGTGGGAGGACTACCTTGTTTTGGAGACATGGAGAGTTGACCTCATGGTTTTGATAACTATCTCTTACTCCTCATTATGTTTACATGCTTTTTATATTGTTGATCTCTAGCATGTCATGTTTTAATGCTCATTATACCATATGCCATGTTTTATTAGTCCTATGATATACATGATTAGTATTTGAGACACCCATGTTCAATATGGACCCATATTGTGTGTTCTCTCTATGTTTTAGCTATCGTGTAAATTATAGATCTAATGCACATGCATTTGTCATAATGATCATATGAGTTTTTGTTTTAATTTCTATGCTTTATAATTTGATTACTTGTTTAGATGTTAGTTTTCATTAAAACTAGGATATATATTTGTACAACTGTGAGCTACAAATAGACCATTATATGTTTGTGCTTGAAAGCTTATTTGTACCCATTAGATGTACTAGTATAGTCTTGTTTTGATGATTCATACATTTGACTTGTATTCCCATTTTGTACATATTTTTCATGTTTGTGTTTTAACTTCATGTATATATCCATCTTGTCTAAACTATTAGTTATACATATACATCCTTGAGCCACTTGCCTTCATGCATATACTTTTGTAGACTCATTTATTTTTGGATATGTATGTATTCTTTAGTTTGTACATGACATACATATACCTTGAAGAATTATAGTTTTGATGACTTTCTTGTGTTTCATGTTTTAAGGAATTTCTTATTGAGCTCGATTAACTAATTTCATGACTTTGTATTTCACATTATACTTGTACACTCACTTTATTTAATGTTTTCTCATGATTTTGTTTTCATAAGTACAATTTGTGCTTTATAGACCATTGAGTATTTGGTGATCATGTGATCTACATATTTTTCATGAAATATAATTTTGTTTTATTCCTTGCCTGAAGGATTTCGTACTAGTTTTACAAATTTTTCATATAACTAGTTCGTATTCTTTATTATGGTAGAGTTTTCAAACATACTATATTTTCAAACCTATTTTTGAAAACTCCTACCCATTTAAGGGCGGTTGGTTGGGCGACCATGCCTTGTATGCTTATTATTAAAAATCCTTTTAAACATGTGCATGAAATGGGTGGTAGGTAATATGAGTTATACACTTGATCATATTATGTTTTCAATTGATATCATTGGATCGTTTCAATTGGTATCAATATTGACATTCTTTTAGTATACTCATATTTTTTTTATACGTATGCTTGCACTTCTATAGTATCAATTTCGATTGATATTCAATTTTCATACACATATATATGTTTTATTTGTGCTTACTATATCTCTATATTTTGAGCACAAATTTTGTTTACTTCAATACATATCATATTTCAATTGATTAGTTTTCAATTGGTATCCTAATACAAGCTTATGTATCATTTTTTTTTGGTATTCCATAAAGGGGAGAAAATTCATATTTCATCTTTCCAATTGGTATTTTGTTTACCTTTGGTACTCTACTCCCATACTTTATGATGAAGAATGATTGAAAAATAATATTGATTTTAATTTGATATCATATGCTCAAAATGAAAAATACTTACAATTGGTAAATAAAATATCTTACAATTGGTTTATGTTTTTCAAATTGATATCAAAAAGGGTATAATATTTTCAGTTAGTACTAATTTTTACAATTGGTATCAAGATTTTTTATTTGTTTACTTACAATTGATAATAAAGTTTTATTTTCAATGCCTCATTTACTTTCAATTGGCATTTCTCAAAATTATTGTTTTACCTATGTGTTCACTTACATTTGGTATCATGATGCACTATATTGATATACTTTAATTGGTATCATAATGTTTTATTTTGATTTCACCCCTTGAAGTATTTTTTTTGTTTCAGACAAAAAGGGGAAGAACATGTTTTATTGTTTTCTTTCACCCCTTTGTTGATGATTGACAAAAAGGGGGAGAAGTATTTGAGTTATATGCATGTTATATATGCATGTTTTTATATTGGTATCAAGAGATTTTGTTTTATATTTTGTTGATATTGGTATCTAGAGTATGAATACTAGTATCTAGAAACATAGTTTGTTTTTTATTTGATATCAAGAGCATTATTTAAAAGAACATGTTTATGAGAAGACGAAAGAATTTATTTTGGTATCAAGAGCTTGTTTTATGCATGATTGATGCATTTCATGTTTGGTATCAAGAGCATGTTTTTTATTTGGTATCAAAAGCATGTTCATTTCATTGTTTTATGCATGTCAACGCATATTCATGTTTAATATTCATTGCACATATTTATTGTTTATTGCTATGCATGAGTTAAGAGGGAGCTTCTTTGAAGCCTAACTTTAATCCATGCATATATAACTCCATGAGTTTTGTCATCATCAAAAAGGGGGAGATTTTGGCCCAGAGGCCTTCCACTTTAGTTTTGATGATGATTAACTCATGTAGTTATAGTTTACTAATAATCTTGTGATGTTTAGTTTCAGATACTTAACCAAGATATTAGTAGGTGATTAGCTTCAACAAAGGTGTTTTGAAGCTTTCACATGGTGATTCAAGAACCCGAGCGTCAAAGTTCATATCTAGCACTCGTTGGAGTCAAGCTCGGTGGATCACGGTTTGGATCGAGTTGACTTGGAGACGACGCTCTATAAGAAGACCTCGGTATATAGTTTAGTTTATGTTTTAGATCCATGTGTAAAGATTAGATAGTGTGGTATGCTCAAGTTCACAACACACACAAGTTTCATCTTTTGGAATATGGTTTTCGGTTTTTAGTTTAACCGATCTTGGTTTTCATGAATAGATTGAATCAATACAAGTTTACATGGTTTAATGTATATTAGATTTGTTCTATATACATGTATGCTTTAACTATTTAAACAAACTTAGTTTGATAGTCTATTTCATGAGTTTGGAGTTTTGGTATTTTAACAAAACTTATTTTTGGTTTTTAAGTCAAAAACATAGATATATATATATATATATATATATATATATATATATATATATATATATCTTTCATGTATATTGGATTATATCCATATACTACATTCCTAAATGTTGTTTCATATCACGTTTTTGTATTTGGATGAGTTTTGGACAAAATGAATTTTCAATTCAAAAATCCAAGTTTTTGAAAATACGGTTTTTGGTTTTCGGCAAAATTTCTAAGTCACAAAAATGGTCCAAATTGTTTGAAATATGTGTTGAATTTTTTCACACATGTTTGTATATCAAAGTATTATAAAACTATTTTTTGTGAATTTTTAGAGATTTTATTAATAGGAAAATAAAATTTTCAAGTCCTGATTTTTTGTCTGCCAGGCTCTGGCGGTCGACCGGACGTGCACAAGAACGTGCACAAGGCCGTATCAGTTGGCCGGTCGACCGAGTGGTCGACCGACTGAAGGCAACCCACTCTCGGGTTGCCCCGGTCGACCGGCTAGAGAGCCATTGCTCTCTGGTTCAGGGACCAGTCGACCGGGCGGTTGACCGGAAGGCTCAACGGTAAAAATTTGACCGTTGGCCGGTCGACCGGAAGGCCATTCTGGGCCTAGTCAGCTGCGAACGGGCTGATTCCAAATGGGGGCTATTTATACCCCATTTGAAGTGGGTTTTGGTTAAGATTTTCAAGAGCAAAATTTCTCCTATTCTCTAGTGTTTTAAAAGAAAGCTTTCAAAAGAGTTTATTGGTTTTTAAAGATCATTCTTTATTTGTTTTCAAGAGTTGAAAAATCAAAGAAAAATATAGATTTGGGATATTTGCCTTGTTCTTCATTTCTATCAAATATTAAGTTGTTTTTCCAAGTATTTTTCCTTGTGATTTATTTTCCAACATCTTGATTTCTCAAACTTGAGCCATATCGTTCTATCCTATCTATTAGGATCTTTTTGTTTTGTGGGAAAAGAAGTTGTTTGTGGTTGAGATAGACCACCAAGTTGTAACCCTCCTTATTTGTGATATCCCTCTTGTGTAGAGGTTGATTTTGGAGTGGTGGTTGGCTCCCTCTTATGAGAGGTGGAGATTGTGTTTAGCTCCCTCTAGTGTGAGATGGAGTTGGTGTTGGAATCCCACAAGTGTGAGGTGATTGTTTTGTATTGGCTAAGTGCCTACCCCTCTTGTGTGAGGTGGTGTTTGTGTTGCCTCTAGTGAGAGGTTGTATTCAGTTGAGAGAGGAGTTGTGTACTCCCGGTTGTATTTTTCCCAAATCCTCAGTGGAGGTTCCCTGTGTGGGAGTCCTGTGCGTACAAGTTAGTGGATTGGAAATCCTTCTGTGTGAAGGCGGGGACGTAGAGCTGTGTGCTCGAACCTTGAAACATATTTGTGTGTTTGCGTTTGATCCATTGACTCTTACTCTCTCTTTATTTTGTGCCTTGCATCATTTCATATTGCACATTCTTTATATGCTTGGCTTGTTTGTGTGTGCCTCACTTGTGTTTGACCACGAGAGCTTCATATAGCACCTCAACTCTTATTCAAAGGAATCAAGAGGAGTTAGTTCAGAGCCCTTCACCGGGAATTCGACTACACTCGTTGGTTTCATTAAGTGTGTTGCATATTTAGTTTTTAATTTTCGCATTTTGTTCATTAGATTAGCCGTACACCTATTTAACCCCCCCCCCCCTCTAGGTGTACTTTCATCTATATCTCTAGTATTCTATGACAGATGGCAGTTATTAGTTATCAGTGTTCAGTTATCACATATAAGTTATCAGCTTTTATTGGCCTCTAATTGATTTCTTACCTGCATACAAGAATACAGAATTTCAGAAACACAAAATAAAAGTGCAAGGCACTCAATATTATCGCTATAGCAAGTGGCTATACGGGTCGTGATCCACAAAGAGGGCTAGCGAGGGAAGCTTTTTTAGCAAGTTCTCTTTTAAGTTATATTTAATGGTTAAGGATCTTCTTTTAGTTATTTAAAAGAAAAGGAAAATAGGTTAAAGTTAAGCTAGGAAGAAATTGGCAGATTGAGAAGGTGAAAAAAAATAGAAATGGATATATACAAAGAAATTGAAAAAGAGTGATAAAAGAGTTGGTGTTGGTGATCTAAACTAAAATTAAAAGAAAAGAAAGTTAAAACCTAGAAAATTTACTTACCTCTTTGGCGCTTGCTTACCTTTGACCCGCATCGATGATATACCTTTATTTGAAAGCGAGCAAAGTATGACAAATAGGATCTTCCCCATTCCCGATTTACACTATCAAATAAAAGGGGCAAGTTACACTATCATAGAAATGGATATTCATAACCATAAGCCGTCAATGGCACTTGCAAGGGCAAGGCAACTTTGAGGCTATCGGAGTCATTTGGATCCACAAACACAGAAGAGGGAAGCAAACAAAAATAAGAATAGAAAAGAAAAGAAAACATTCGATTCAAATAACAATGAAAGAAAAGATTACATACACTGGTGTCACCCTCAGTACAAGCTTATTCTCATTCCTCCATGAAAATCTCCTCTCCTCTCAGTTACATAAAGAAAATAAAATTACATAAAAGAAAACTAAAAACCTAAGTTACAAACTTAAAATTAGCCTAAATTCTACTCTCTGCTTGGTCGCTCCCTGTACACTCTGAAAAACCCAGTATTTGTGGGCAAAACATAACGGGCGTACGAAGATAGGGGGAGCAAACGCTTCCCCAACAACCTTAACTAAGCCACGAAAATGCGGCTTTTGCCGCGTTTTCACGGTCTGAGTGTTGCTAGGTGGCCACACTCGGGGGTACAACTCCTCGTTCAGAGATCTTCTATTATCTGGTTCTAAATTTCCCGTTTCAGCTCCTGAATTTGACGAAACGGCCTTTGATCTTTGGCTTTAATCAATTAATTTGTAGAGATTCATTTTAACTGATTTTCAACCGATCTGATTTGCCTTGATCTGCCTTGATTTTCTGATTTCAAATTAATTTTGAATTAAATCAGAATTTTGATGGCTTTTGGCTCGTTTCTCTTTCCTTTCTTTTAGCAATGGGCCTGCATATAAATTAGACAATAATTTGGATTAAAAGCAGAGTTTATTATATAATAAGTATGAGAATATGATAATAATTATGCAATATCAGCGACCGGTCGCTCCCCCATACCTATCTTTTGCTCGTCCTCGAGCAAAACAACAAAACTAAACCAAAGATTATTAGACCACTTTCGCAGGTCACGCGATTGCACTGAGCATGTACAATAAGCCATTAAACCTCTAGATTCCCCCTAGAGGACGAGTTTTGTCTCGTGAGGGTTTTCAGTGGATTGCACCGACAAAATTCATAAAGAAAGAGAAAAATGTTAGTATTTTGAAAACACATTTTGAAATAGAAAATATTTGAAATTATATTGTAAGAATTAAGTAATCTATAAGTTATAGGAAAATCAAAATTTTCATTTCTAAACTTATTCTCGATTTAAAAATTTGTTATCAGTCGAAGTAAGGAGTCAAATTGTACTTCTCATCTAGTCTGTTACTTTACCCTAAGTCATATGCACCTTTGTGACCGTGAAATTTTGACTAAGGTTTTATTAACTATAACTCTTATGTCTTATTATTTTATTTATTTATGTTTTTGGTGGTATTATTCCTTAATTTTATTCGGCTTTCTAATCTACCCATGTAACGAGCCTTTATTTCAGTGACCCCTAAACCAAATGGTCATAGGGCACCGAGTGAGAAAACACCCCAAGGACTTAAGGACTCGAGCAAACAAGACCACAAAACTAAGGATTTTATTATATGAACCGCCTTTAGGCGTGAATAATTATGCTTTATGAGGCACAAATACCCAGCTTAATTAGAGAATATATATATATATTCTTTTTCTTTTTTTTAATAAGGCATAAAATCTTTATTTTTGAACGCTGAGTGTGTAAGTGTATGAAGCATGCATATTTCATCAAGGTAAAAATCAAGACTAAATTACTTTCATAATTTTTCTTCCTAACCTTAGAAATTAAACAAATAATCTTATTTTGACCAAATATAAGAAATCCTAATTTTGATTTTCCTATTCCTAAAAATTGACTTAATTTCTTACAAAAAATATGTCAAAATATTGTTTCTATTTTCAAAAAGTTTTAAAAGTAAAGAAAATGTTAAAAAAGACTTTAATTAAAAGGAAAATCTAGGTTATGTTAGAACCCTCCCCCACACCTATCTTATGCATTATCCTCAATGTATGAATTAATGCATAGATGCATGAAAAAGAAGAAAGGGAAGGAAAATATTACCTTAAGGTGGTGGTTCCAGTGGTGATCTGATTGGTCCACGAAATGCGGCCCAATCGAATTAGCGTGGAGTTCGGAGGAACCCACCAGAAACCTCTCTAATATAACCAACTAAAATGATGTATATATGAATGATTTTTATTAAGAATTTTACCCCATCTAATTTTCAAATTTCACAAATAATTTTGGAGTCAATTTTATCAAAACCCTTGTCCCAAAATGGAGTGTGAAAAGATGGAATAATTGACTTGGACTTAGGAAGTACGGGCACTAATACTGACTCAGGATAGTGACTTAAGTCAAGTAACGGTTCAGGAGTCGAGATTGGTTCAGGAAGTGAGTCCAAATCAAGAAGTTAAAACTCAAACCCCATTCATTCCCCCATGATTGCAAAATTAAAGAGATAAGAATTACCGTGTAGCTTTGGGCTAATGGGTCGTGTCCATGAGGAGGAATGTGATAAAAACTTTTTGGTGTTTTATTTAGAAAGCTAAGAATGGTGCTAGTTTTTTAGTTGAAAAGAGAATGGAGAGAAGGGAAGTGATTTAAAGAAAAACATAAAATTTAGAGAAGACTTTGGAAAAGGTGATTTTTTTATAAAGCTTGAAAAGTGATTTGTTGTTCTTTTAATATGAAGAAGATCTAGGTTCACTATCTCACTACTCAACGATGTGTTCTTCACTTGAAATCCTTAGTGCCTCAACTTGATCATAGGCAAAAACATAAGATTGAGTTTAGAAAGTTTTAAGCAAAGTATATAAGATAGTTTGAAAAAGTTAACTCTTTTCTTTAAGAAATCGTCTTGAATTGAATGTTAAATCATCAAGTAGTTCAAGTATGAGATAAAAACAAGTTCAAGAGACGTTTTTAAAAGAAGTAGAAGTTTTAAAAATCCAGACCCATCCTCATGTGCCTTCAAGAACACTTTCAATAAGAAAGGCTTAGTTTAGGCATGCAAAAGATTCATTGGGTCTTTTCATCAAAACCATTCAAAAGAAGAGGGATCAGAGAGAGGAATAATAGTGAGCCCAGAAAACTAATTTAGCTACTCATGGAAGAGGAAAAGCAATGCAAGTAAATAAAGTAAGACATACCGTGAAATGGAGTGGAAGAAGAGAAAGCTTGATCTTTGCATTGATGTCACTTCAATCTTTAGATTACAATCACTCAATTCCTCTCTCTCATTGGTATTTGCACTGAACTATAAATTATAAAATAAAGGTACAACTTCTATACTATCTAACAAAGAGCTTAAAACCTTAAAAACAAAGAGAAAAACTAAATCTAAGTTCCGGTCCCTTTTTCTGTATGAAACCCTGCTTTTTATAGGCAAAACCCAGAGGGAAAGGAGTGAGGAGATAAGGGGAGCAAACGCTCCCCTTATCTCCACCAACAAGCCACGGATCCGTGGCTTGGGCCGCGGATCCGTGGCCAGGATGTGACCAATTGGCCACATCCTAGAGGAGGATTGACTGGCGTGGGCTTTGGCTCCCTTGTATTTTGCTGGATTCATTTTTCAACTCCCATATTTGATGAAATGATCTTTGATTGTTAGGTTCAACCGTTTGATTTGGGAAGATTCATTTCAACTGGTTTTCAACCTCTCTGATTTACCAAGATCTGCCCGGATTCCCTGATTTCGAATTTATTCTGAATTAAATCAGAATTTGATGGGCTTTTGGGCTCGTTTCTCTTTCCTATCCTTAAGCAATGGGCCTGCATTTTATAAAGAAAAATAGGACTTATTAATATGATTTACTTAGATAATAAGCATGGTAATGTGACAATATGTATGCAATATATGTGACCGATCACACCCCCACACTTATCTTTTACTCGCCCTCGAGCAAAATATTAAAACTAATCCTAATCAATTATTAGACTACTTTCGTAGGTCACTCGACTGCATTGAGCATTTACAGTAAGCCGTTAAACCTCTAGGTTACCCCTAGAGGACGAGTTTTGTCTCATGAGGGTTTTTAGTAGATTGTACCCACAAAATCCATAAAGAAAGAGAAAAAAATGTTAGTATTCAAAAAGCATTTTGAAAAGAGAAATATTTGAAGTATATTTGTAAGGGTTCAAGTAATTTATAAGTTATAGGAATATCAAACTTTTCATTCCTAAACTTAGTCTCTATTCAAAAACATGTCATCAATCAAAGTAAGGAGTCAAATTGTGTTTCTCATCTAGTCTATTACTTTATCCTAAGTTATATGCACCATCGTGACCGTGAAGTTTGACTAAGGGTTATTTAACATTAACTCCCATGCCTTATTTATATTTATTTTTGGGGGTATTTATTCCTCAATTCCATTAGGCTTTTTAATCTGCCCATGTAACGAGCCTTTAGTCGGTGACACCCAAACCGGACAATTTTAGGGCACCAGGTGAGAAAACACCCCTAAGGACTTAAACATTCGAGCAGACAAGGCAACGAAACCAAGAATTTTTATTTATAAAATGTACCCCTTTTAGGCGTGAATACTTAAACTTCATGAGGCACAAATACCCAGCTTAATCAGAGGATTTATATATATATATATATATATATATATATATATATATTTCAAACTTATCTAATTATCTTTTGCATAAATACCAAGACTTGCTTAGGCCAAAGCACCTAGCTAATCAATAATTAGATTTGTTTATTTTTTTATACATATATAGTTTTTTTTTTTATAAGTCATAAGAGTCTTTGTCTTTGAACCCTCTAAGTGTGTAAGTGTATAAAGTGTGCATATTTCATCAAGGTAAATATCAAGACTAAATTACTCTCACAAATTTTCTTCCTAACTCTAAAAATCAAACAAGTCATCTTATTTTGACCAAGTGTAAGAAATCCTAATTATGATTTTCCTATTTCTTAAAATTGACTTAATTTCTTACAAAAAATATATCAAAATATTGTTCGTACCTTTCAAAAAGTTTTTTTAATAAATATATATATTTTTTCTGTTTCTTCTTTTTTTTGTTTTATATTAGTCATGTTAGAGCCCTCCCCCACACTTATCTCATGCATTATCCCCAATGTATGAAAGAAAAAGGATAAATGCATGAAATAAAATGGAAAAGAGGAAAGTTACCGATACACTGGGTCAAAAAGACCCATAGCTGTTTCATTTACTGGCACCTATTCCAAGAAAGATTTAAGGCGTTGACTGTTTACCTTAAAGTCATTTTCATTCTTGATGTCACTGATCTCTATAGCACCGTGTAGAAACACGATTTTACAACGAATGGCCCAGTCCATCTTGATTTTAATTTTCCTAAAAAAAGATGAAGCCTAGAATTATAGAGTAAGACTTTTTGTCCAGGGACAAAGGTTTTTCTTATGATGTGTTTATCATGAAAAATCTTAACTCTATCTTCTGTAATCTTAGCATTTTCATAGGCCTAATTTCTTAACTCCTCTAATTCAAAAATTTGTAATTTCTGAAGGTCACTGGCCTTAGTCAAGTTGAAATTCAACTGCTTAATTGCCCATCAGGCCTGATGCTCTAACTCAACGGGTAGGTGACAAGCTTTACCATAGACTAACCTATAAGGAGACATCCCTAGAATCGTCTTGAAAGCGGTCCTGTAGGCCTATAGGGCAACTACAAGTTTGATGGACCAATCTTTCCAGTTTTGGTTCACAGTCTTCTCCAAGATAAGCTTGACTTGTCTATTGGAAACCTCAACCTGCCCACTGGTTTGAGGATGATAAGGTGTGGACAACTTGTGAGTTATGTCATACTTTCGCATAAGTGCTTCAAAGGATCTACTACAAAAGTGAGTGTCATTATCACTGATGATAGCACGAGGGGTTCCGAAGCATGAGAAAATGTTCTCTTTCAAAAACTTTATGACAACTTTGTTATCATTATTTCTACTAGGAAAGGCTTCTACCCACTTGGACACATAGTCCACAGCAACCAATATGTATTGAATTCCAAATGAGTTAGGAAATTGACCCATAAAGTCGATACCCCAAACATCAAAGAGTTCTATTTCTAGAATTGGGTTGAGGGGCATCATATCATGTTTTGAGATCCTTCCTACCATCTGGCATCTAGAGCACGCCTTGCAAAATTCATAAGCATCTTTGAACAAAGTGGACCAATAGAATCTACTTTGTGGCACTTTTTCAGCAGTCTTGTGGGGACCAAAATGTCCACCACATACAAGTACGTGACAAAAGGATAAAACACTCTTAACCTCTTCATCGGGAATGCATGTCCTAATAATTTGGTCAGAACAGTACTTAAAAAGATACGGTTCCTCCCAAAAGAAATACCGGACTTGAGATAAGAACTGATATATATTATTTTTGGACCAATGAGACGGAGTTTGGTTTGTGACTAAGTAATTCACTATATCAGCAAACCAAGATTCCCTAAAGATAGCTAAGAGATTTTCATCAGGAAAATCCTCATTTATGGGTAATTCGTTGCATGGAGAATTAGGGATTCGTGAGAGATGGTCAGCAATGACATTTTCTACGCCTTCCTTGTCTCGAATCTCGAGATCAAATTCTTGAAGAAGGAGGATTCAACGAATGAATTGGGCTTTCGCATCCTTCTTCATCATGAGGTACCTAAGCGCAGAGTGATCGGTGAAAATGGTGGTTTTGGACCCTAGTAGGTAGGGACGAAATTTTTCTAAGGCAAACACTACTGCCAAGAATTTCTTCTCAGTAGTAGTGTAGTTCAATTGAGCATCGTTGAGAGTCCTACTAGAGTAGTAAATCACGTGCTGCTTGTTATTAATGCATTGTCCTATGATAGCGCCTATGGTAAAATCAAAAGCATCGCACATGATTTTGAACGGCTTAGACCAATCCTGTGCAGATATGATTGGTGCAGAAATAAGCTTTCTCTTAAGCTTCTCCCAAGAATTCATACATTCAGCATCAAAAGTGAAGGACACGTCCTTAGCTAACAGATTAGTCAAGGGCCTAGCAATCTTACTAAAATCCTTGATAAATCTTCGGTAAAAACTGGCGTGTCCTAAGAAGGATCTAATATCCTTCACGCATTTGGGCATGGAAAGCTTTGCAATAACCTTAATTTTAGCTCTATCCACTTCAATTCCTTTCTTGGAGATTTCATGACCTAAGACAATTTCATGTTTTACCATGAAGTGGCATTTCTCTAAATTCAGTGACAGATTTTTCTCAGCACAACGTTGGAGGACACATTCTAAATGGTGGAGACATTGAGTGAATGAATCTCCATAGATGGAGAAATCATCCATGAAGATTTCTAAGAATCGTTCTACCATATCAGAAAAATGACTTAATATGCAACGTTGAAACATTGCTGGGGCATTGCATAAACTGAAAGGCATTCAACGATAAGCAAATGTCCCAAATGGACATGTGAATGTAGTCTTTTCTTGGTCCTCAGGAGCAATAGGAATCTGATTATACCCCGAGTAACCATCCAAGAAACAGTAATACTCATGGCCCGCCAAACGTTCAAGCATTTGATCAATGAAGGGAAGTGGAAAATGATCCTTACGAGAGCATTAAACTTCCTATAATCAATGCAAACTCGAATCTTCGTGGGAAGTCGAGTTTGGACCAACTCTTTATTCTCGTTTTTCACTATGGTGAAATCAGATTTCTTTGGAACCACATGGACAGGACTGACCCATTGGCTATCAGAAATGTGATAGATTATCCCATTGTCTAAGAGTTTCACAATTTTAGCATGAACATCCTCTTGCATTATAGGGTTTAACCTACGCTACGGGTCTCTTTTAGGTGTTGCATCTTCATTGAGATGAATGCAATGTTGAATTATGGTTGGACTCAATCTCTTTATATCAGTCATAGTCCAACCAATGGCTTCCCTATGTTTTCTTAGAATTGCTTTAAGATCTTTAATTAGTCTCTAACTTTGCATAATTTCTATCACATTCTCATATTTATTTGATGTAAAATTCTGCTAATAAAGCTTTACTTGCTTAATCCTAGGTCCATGGTGTGCAAATGAAGAAGAAGACCCTAAACTACCATATAATGGGTAACTAAAGGCCTACCAAGTAGCCATTGACTTTAGAGTCAAGATTTTTGTCAGTCCAGAGCATCAAATCCAGAAACCAGAAGGTCCACCTGACAGGGGACAGACAGGACGACGCACTGACTGAAGCCAGGCGCGCGCCACCCTGGCATAGCCGCGAAAACGCGACCTGGGCATTTTCGCGGCCATGTGGGCATGTGAGAGTTGTATTTTGTTGCTTTGTTAGGAGTTGTAGTTGTTTTAGTTTTCTTCTTCTTCTAGTTTTAGTTTTAGCCATTAGAGTGAAAGAGAGAGAGTGTGTACAAGTTGGATTTGAAGGTGACAAGCTAATACAAGTAACTACTTTTCTTTCTTCTTTCCATTTACTTGTGTTTTTCATTTGCTTTTACTTCCTTGTTGTAGTGGAAACTCATTTCTCTTTACTTCTTTCTTTTGTTGTTTCTTTTTGTAGTGTAATTCCCTTCCTCTCCACTTCTTTTTCTTTGTTGTTTCTTTTACTTTTATGTCTAACTAATTTTTCATTTGCATGGCTACCTAACTACTAACCCACTAATTTCTAACAACTTGCTTGATAAACCCAAATGAGTCAATAGTGTCAACTAAGCCTTGTGCAAAAAAGAGTTATGATATCTTAAGATGAGGGTTCTAACTCTAACGTACCTACAAGTATTTACTTTCTTATATTTCATGCTTAATGGGTTTTTGATGATCTATGGGTTGTGTACTTTACTTGTTGTAAGTTAGAGACTTTTCCTTTTAACTTTGGCGATACCATTAGTGCACTCGTATCTCACCTTCTATTAGATCTTGATAAGGGAATGTTCGAGTTTTTGCCGTGTAAAGCTAAGTTTTAGGAAGAACTTTCACTCGATTTTCACGTGAATAGTTCTAATGCATAAGGGTTATGTTTGCCTATGATCAATCGTGAGGCTATATCTTCTAAAAGTTAGAGATTAGTGGGAGCACTTAGTAGAAAGTTAGCCATGCATTTTTACCATTAAGAAAAATCTACTTTTACAATAAGTAAACCAATTCAAAACTATTCTTGAAACAAACTTATTTTCATTTTCCCATTCTTTATTCGAACAAGGAACTTTCTCTTTTCTTGAACAAACCGCATCAAGCTTCCATCGCTCTCCCTACTTGTGAATACGACCCGTATAGCCACTTCGCTACTATGGAAGAATCAGAAAAGCAGTAACATCGACCCACTCCCTTTTACTTATTCTTGTGCTTGCTTTTTGTCGATCAAATTTTGGCGCCGTTGCCAGGGAGGGAACGGCTTTATTGTTCAATACTAAAGATTGTTCTTTGTTTTTGTGTGTAGGAGAAGTACCAAGGCGCTCACGATCACGGGAAGCGAAAGAAGTGGCCAAGGACGTTGCGCGAGGATTCATTTGCCCTCGGAAAAAATTCGTGTAAAAGTGAGTTTTTCTGATTGAAGTACTAATAAACTCGTTTGTAGGGTTGCTGAAAGCCGCTAAAAATTGCTTTCTAAATTTTTTAGTTCCATTGAATGCTTCACCTTATACATGTGTAATAAACTCAACAGAAATCCACTTGTTGCTTAATTGAAATTTGGATTCAACTTTTGCATTTAGGGCACTTGTCTATTTCAATTCATTTCAATTTCTGTTGAAGAGCGCTGGAGAAAAGGTACGTGTGCATTCATATAGAATAGGACCAACATTGTGGAGTGATTTATCGCTTTGAGTGTTACCTAGTTGTGAATAAACTGTACACTTGCACAATTGACTTTAAGGGCAAAACCCAAATAAACAGGATAAGGTGGGGATTTCATCACCGTTCCTTAGCCCAAAAACTATCTCCAAATGCACTCACACTTTCCCAAGTCTTAACTTAAAAATTAATAGACGTTGGCCCTAGGGACATCTCAGACTCACTAAGAGATTAACCGAGGTTGGAAATTGCAAAAACTATACTCCTGCAAAATCGGTGTCTAAGGAAAGTGGATTGAGAGGCAAAGCCTCGAAAGCTCCGTAGTTTGGCGTAATTAGGCCCGTGGCTAACGCCCGGATACCTCCTCCCGAGTTTTACCCTTTCCTGGCCGATTAGCTTGTAGTCAAGTTCCTGCAACAACCTCCCCGGAGAATCGACCAGTTAGGAGTCATCTAGGTCCAGGTACCTTAGACTAAGGCTTGGTGGCTGTTTTTCTTTCTTTTGTTTGTTTTTTTATTTCTTTTCGACTGTTTGTTGTTTTTACGTTATTTGTGGTGTGCTGCATGCAAGAGTGGGTGAGAGGTCCTGCAACTTCTAAATTAACAAGAAACATTTCTCTACCGTTGCATCCAGAGCCGGTGATGGCGTCACTTCAGGATAGATTTTACCCAATCAGAACCTCACTTCCATCTTGCATAAAACTTCCTGAAGCAAATGAAAATAACTTCGAGTTAAAGCCTCAATTCATCAACACTCTCCCAAAGTTTCATGGTTTAGAATTAGAGGACACATACTTCTTTGTTAGGGAATTTGAAGAAGTATGCCTCATGATGCATATACCCCAGCTAGGAGACGATGCCGTTAGGTTACGTTTCATTCCCTTTTCTCCAAAGCTTAACCTCATGGACCCATTCCTATAATTGATGAAGGCATTAGCAATAGTAAGGAATGGTCGCCCTAGGATAATAGGAGTTTGAGCCCTAGGATTGGACACAGGTTGTGTCTCTAGAACTATGAAATCAACGGGATAAATAAACTCGCCGATCCAGATAAGAACATCATTAATCTCCCCTTTTGGAACTTTCACTGAACGGTCAGCCAGTTGGATAGTGACTCGAGTTGGACTAAGATTGCCCAAACTGAGTTGTTGATAAACTAAGAATGGAAGCAAGTTGATACTTGTGCCCAAATCAAGAAGTGCACGACTAATCTCGGCTTGTCCTATGGTGCTGGCAATGGTGGGACAACCTAGATCCTTGTACTCGACAGGGATCAAACCCGACAGTAGCTAACTAATGTTAGTGGCTAAGAAGACCTTTTTGGGTACATTAGTCTTTCTCTTCTTGGTGCACATGTCCTTAAGAAACTTAGCATAGGATGGGACTTGTTGGATGGCATCAAGAAGTGGCACATTTATCTTTACTTGATTAAAAATCTAAATTATCTATCCATGTGTGGATTTTGTTTGTTGTTTTTCAGCCTATTAGGAAATGGTACTATAGGCTGGTGCACCTGACTGGTTGACTTATCTTTTTTAGATTTGGAAGGATTTGGATTAGATGAGGTGGATGCTTGATTGTGGTTGTGTTGAATGGGATTAGATGGTATGGACACTTGGTTATCAACTTTCTTTCCCGACCTCAATGTATGAACAATATTACATTGATTCATTGATTGATCCTCAGCCAAATGAGCTTGTTGAGAATTCTTAGGATTTGTTATTGGCTGACTAGGCAGGTACGCTTTTGTCTCTCATTCTGTGTAGTGGCTAATTGGCTCATTTGAACCTCTAACCTCTGTATAGTTTGCATGAGAGAATCTTGATTCTTCATGTATCTTTCCATGTTTCTCTCAAAGTCAGTCATTCTCCTTTCTAATTGAGGATTCTGAAAAGAAGATTGTGGAGCTTGATTGGGAAAGTTTTGTTGATAGGTGGATGGTTGGGAGAATTATAATGGAAATTGGAAAAGTTAGCTTGATGATTAGAAGAATTATTGGCATGATGGAAGTGGCTTGCATGATTTGACCGTGAATGGTCATTATTATTTTAGCTCCATGAGAAATTCGGGTGATTTCTCCAGCCAGGATTGTACGTTGGTGCATAAGGATTATTGTTCGGCCTTGAAAAGGACGCATTCATTGGTTCAGGGTATTGTTGCTGAGCCTAAAACACAGGACACTCCTCAAACACATGATTCATGGCTTGATAGTAAGTACAACCCGGAGTTAAAAATTGGTTCGGCTGACTTAATTGACTGGACTTGGTTCCTTAGTTTCTAAAGCTTCCAGTCTTCTCGCTAGATTAGCTAACTTAGCCTCATTAGCTATGGATGATTTAATAGAATGGAGACCTCCTTTTGAAGAGATAGAGTTTGAGTTCCTTGAGGTTTCACTAGTAGGTTCCCATTGGATGGTCTTTTCAACTAGATTCTCATACAAATCCCATCCTTCATTTTCATCCTTCTGTAAGAATCCCCCTTGGCACATACTTTCCAAGAGAGTCGTGGTAGAATAGTCTAAACTGTCATAAATAATTTGGTATTATCGCCATTTCTCTATTCCATGATGAGGATGTTGGCCCAAAGGCCTTCCACTCTAGTTTTGATGATGAATAACTCATGTAGTTATGTTTACTAATAATCTTGTGTTGTTTAAGTTTCAGATCAATAGCAAGATATTAGTTGGTGATTAGCTTCAACAAAAGAGTTTAGAAGCTTTTCATGGTGATTCCGGTGCCAAAGCTTAAAGATCATTCCTTTGCACTTTGTGGATCAAGGTTTGGGAGCAAGTCATCTTGAAGATGAAGATCATCAAGAAGACTTAGGTATCCTAGTTTAGTTTAGTGTGTTTTAGATCCATTTGTAAAGATAAGAATAGTTGATATGCTCAAGTGCACAAACAAACACGTTATCATGTTTTGGTTTTTGGTTTTCATGAATAGTTTGATCAAAACAAGTTTAAATAGTTTTTATATATATTAGATATGTTCTAGATATACATACATGCTTTTAACTTCCTAGACAAACTTATTTTGACTTTCCTATTCATGTATTGAAAAATCAAGTTTGATAAAAATACTAGTGTTGGTTTTGATAAAATTTGCAAGACTCTAAAATGAATTGATATGATTGATATATGTCTTGAAATTTTTATCACTTGTTTGTGTTTCAATATAAAATGATAAAACAATTTTTATGGAATTTTCAGAAAAGATAAAAGATTTATTAAAATTTTTTTAAAACTATTTTTCTAACCCAGTTTTCTGTTCCAGGCTTCAACCAGTCGACTACTAAACTGACTTAGTCGACTTGGGGTGAAGTCGGTCGACCGGGCCGGTCGACCGACGTGCACAGATCTGTGCACGTTTGGCAGCTCTGGGACGGTCGACCCGGGCGGTCGACCGGGTATGAGAGCAGTGCTCTCTGTTTGTTTGGGTCGACCGTGCCGGTCGACCGTGTTTGCCCAACGGCCACATTTCTGACCGTTGGCGGTCGACCGGGCCGGTCGACCGTTAGCCTGTCAGGCTGCCACATCAGCCTAACGGCTAGTTATCTGTTTGGGCTATAAATACCCCAACTCTTGGGGGTTTTAGCCAAGATTTTCAAGAGCAAAATTTCTAGACTTTCTCTACTGTTTTAAAAGAGTTTTTAAAAGAATTTTGTGCCAAAAAGATTTATCTTTGTATTGTTTTGGGTTTTTGGAAAATCAAAGAAAACTAGGTTTTTGGGATATTGTATTGGTTTTCATTTTCTATCATCTACAAGAGATTTCCCAAGTAGTTTTTCTTTGGTGCTTGTTTCCAAAAACGCTTTGTTTCCACACTTGAGCTATCACCTATCCTATTTTATTAGGATCTTGTTTTTGTGGAAAAAGAGAGATTGTTTGTGGTTGAAAGAAACCACTTGTTATAAACACCCTTGTTCTTTTTGTATCCCTCTTTGGTAGAGGTGATCGGGTGATTGGTTTGTAACCCTCTTCGGTAGAGGCGTTGGTTGTTGTTTGGCTACGGGCCTACCCCTCGGTTGTGAGGTGGTGTTTGAGAGAGGAGTTCGGTACTCCTTGTGTTGTAACAAATCCTTCTCGGTGAAGGTTCCTTCGGTGGGAGTCCTCGGTGGACGTTATAGTGGATTGGAAATCCTACACGGTGGTGTAGGCGGGGATGTAGAGCAAGGTGCTCGAACCTCGAAACATATCTTGTTGTTAGCGTTTGATCCACTTGTCTCTCTAACTCTCTCTCTTGTTTATTTGTGCAAAGCATCATTCATATCATATCATCATACTTGCTTGTGTTGCCTTGCATATATTCATATTGATATATCATCTTATATGCTTGGTTGTTTGTGTGTGCCCCACTTGTACTTAATCAACAAGAGCTTCACATAGCACCTCAACCCATTCAAGGGGAATCAAGAGGAGTTAGTTCAGAGCCCTTCATGGGGAATTCGGCTACACTTGTTGATTGTATTAAGTGTGTTGCAAAATTTGCATTAGCTTCCGCATTTAGCGCACTTAGTTCACTAGATTAGCACTTACACCTATTCACCCCCCCTCTAGGTGTTTTTCAATTGGTATCAGAGCTACTACTCCTGATACTTAGGCTTAACATCCTAGGAGTGAGATCCATTTGATTGCAAATCTATTGTTTGCATTTGCTTGTTTTGCACACTCATATAGCTTACCATGGACTTCATGACCCCACCTAGCTTTTACCCTTCCAACATTGTTGTTTGGAAGTATAGGATGTCCATGTACCTAAAGACCCTAGGTTTGCATGTCTTTCTTGCGGCCACCAAGAAATGCTATCTTGGAGATCGCAAGCATATAGGGGCCAATGCACAAGCCCTTGAGGCCATTAGAAGCACATTATCCAAAGAATATCTTATGCGTGTTTCTAATATTGATTCCGCCTTTGCAGTGTGGAATTTGTTGACAACAACCACCACCTCCAAGCTTTAATTGCCAATCCAACAAGAGGAGGAATCTAGTGGAGAATCCGAGCCGCAACAATGCTATACGGTCCAAGGGAACGACTCCCTTGAGGTACTTTCGGAATCTCAACTAGATAGTAATGATTGTGCTAGTTCTTCAAATGATTATGTTGATCCCCATGCTTTGAATGAAGAACTATCCATTGTTTGTGAAAAATTGATTGAAAAATATAACTTGTTGAAAAAGAAAAGTCTAGGCCTTAACAATGATAATAAAAATTTGATTGCTAGACTTGATGTCGTTTTGCAAGAAAAGGAGGAGATTTCTAATGAAAGGGATTCATTAAGGTCTCAACTTGATCTTGCCCTAAAAGAAAATAAAGTTTTAAAATCTAAAAATGATTGTGAAACTCTTGTGAAAAATAATGATGTTTTGTTATCAAAAATTGATTTTGTTTTAAAGAGAATGTTGCTTTGAAAAATAAAATTATTTCTATTTCAAATGAGTTGAATGTTTGTTTAGATAAAAATATTATTTTACAAAATAAGATTGATGCTCATGTTTGCCATGCTAGGGTAGTATCACACACTTCACCCATTGCATGCTCCACTTCTTCTTTGATTGAAAATGATATAAATTTAATTAAGAAGAAAATTGATTGTTTGGGCTCCACTATGAGCCAATGTGCCATGAACCACTCACGTTTGGAAACCTTGATTCGGAAGAAACAAGTTCCATCCTTTATGCATGCACACCCTCCACGGCATACACATGCTCCTCACGGACACCATCACAAGTATGCTCATGTGTACACTTGTACACATTGTGGACGTAAGGGCCACCTTGCTAAATTTTGCTATGATAGAATACATGTTTCAAATTTAGCAAATAAATTTGTTTGGGTTAGAGAAGGTACTAACCCCCATGGACCCAACAAGATATGGGTACCAAAGACCACCCTCCTTTATTTGATGTAGGTGTGGGCTCTCACATGACGTGAGAGTTGCCGTACCTTGGAGTGGATGCGTTCCGAGCTTCACGGATATCAATTGGATGCATCACTTTCAAGGGAAGGTTTGGTGGAGATGACCACCACGTGTTTGGAGAACTAGAGCGGTGCCCTCATTGGTTTTGGTATCGAATCTCTAACTCCTTATTCATGTTTACATGCTTTCCATGTTTATCTTTCATAGCATGTTTTATTGTTTAGTGATTAACATGAAAATGCCATGTTAATTAGTTTCTTGACATACATGTATAGTATTTGAGACACCCATGTTTAATATGGATTATTATTTTGTGTTCTCGTATTTGATTAGCTATCATGTACATCATAAATCTAATAACATGTGGATATTCATAATAATCATGTTTATATTTATCATGTTGATTTATATCTTGATTTTTGATGCTTATTGATTTGATTACATGTTTAGATGTTAGTTTTCATTAAAATTAGGTATATACTTGTGCATATAGTGGGTCACAAATAAATCTATATATGTTTGAGCGTGAATGCTTATTTGAACCCATTGATGTGCTAGTATAGCCTAGTTTTGATGATCCATACATTTAAACTTGTATTCCCATTTTGAATTTGTTTATGATCATGAGTTTTCATTTCATGTATATGTCTATTTTGCCAAACCTTGAGATATACATGTATACCCCTTGAGTCATTTGCTTTTCATGCAAATCTATATATATGGACTCAATTGTGTTTAGGGATATGTATGTATACTTATTGTGTTGACAATTCATACATATACCTTGAAATGAAATTTGTTTTGATGAATATTTAGTTTTTCTTGATTTCGTGTTTATTTGTTTAACTTCATGTATATGTCCATTTTATCCAAATTATTGTTATACATATAAATCCTTTGAGCCACGTACCTTCATGCATATATCCTTGTGGACTCGTTGTGTTTGGATATGTATGTATACTTTAGTTTGTATAAGACATACATATACCTTGAAGATTAAATAAGTTTTGATGATTTTCATTGTTTCAAGGAATATTGAGCTTAATTACCAATTTTCATGATTATGATCTTCACATTATATTTGTACACTCACTTTTATTGATTACTCATGTGTTTTATTTTCATGAGTTATATTTATGCTTAATTGAATTAGAGTGTTGATTATGTGGATTTCATGTTTCATAAAAATATTTTTGTCTTATTCCTTGCTTAAAGGATTTCGTACTAGTTTAAAAGATTTTCCATTTAACTAGTTACGGTATTCTTCATATGGTAGAGTTTTTCAAACAAAGCTTATTTTTCAAATCTATTTTTGAAAAACCCCTACCTTCTATGGGAGGATGGATGGGAGATCATGTTCATGTATGCTTTAAAATGAAAATCATTTAAAACTTGAACCATGATTGGGAGGTATAGTAATATGAGGTATACACATGCTATTATTGTTATGTCAATTGGTATCATTGAACTCTTTCAATGGTATCATTGAACTCTTTCATTTTGATCTTTTTTTATACTCATATGTTTATTGTGTATGTATACTTTCAATTGGTATCATCTATTGGTGATTGGTACTCATTTTATTTCATATACATATACTTGTTTTATTTGTGCTCAAGATATAAATTTTCACAAATTTTGTTTATGTAGAGCTTGAGTTTCAACTTCATTTCAATTGATTTAGTTTTCAATTGGTATCTTATTTCAAGCCTACGCATAGTTTGTGTTGGTATTTCATAAAGGAGTAGAAAATTCGATTTTCATATTTCAATTGGTATTTAGTTTTCCACTCCCGTGCTTTATGATAGAAAATAGTCATTAAAATTGTTTATATGGCTTAAAAAGAAAAATACTATCTTTTGATATCAAGATGTCTTGTGTTTAAATTGGTATCTAAAAATTTTTGTTTAAAGTAAAATACAAAAGTTTTGATTTGTATTGACTATATGCAAGGAGAGCTTAACATCTCTTCTACATATAGATTCATGATGAGTGTATCTTGTATTGAAGAGCTTAACATCTCTTCTTTATGTGGTACACGTGTGTAGGGGGAGCTTCACATCTCCTCTTATGCATTACATAATGTGTGTTATGTGAATTAGGGCTTAACATCCCTCTTTCATGTAATGCATATGTGTAGGAAGCTAACTTAGCGTCTTCCTCTTCATGAATGTATATAGCATATAACATTTATTGATGTTTGTTTATTTTCAATTGGTATCAAGATGCTTCATTGACATTTTTTTTTTCAATTGATATCCTAATTGATTGTCACCCCTTATTGACCTTGTTTTTATTTTTAGACAAAAAAGGGGAGAACATTATTTTTTTTATTGTTTTGATTGACAAAAGGGGGAGAAAGATTTTTTACCCCTCATTTTATTGTTTTGATTGTTTACCCCTTTGTTGATGATTGACAAAAAGGGGGAGAAAGATTTTGGTTTATATATGCATACTTATGTTTTTGCATATATTAAGTTTATTGGTATCTAGAGCTTCTAGTGTTTTTATTAATGTTTTATTAATTTAATTGGTATCTAGAGCTTCTAGAATATGTTTATGTGTTTTATGCATGTTGATGCATACATGTTTATGTACATTCATTGCATATCTTTTGTTTATTTGTTTATGCATGAGTTAAGGGGGAGCTTCTTTGAAGCTTAACTTTAATCCATGCATATATAACTCCATGAGTTTTGTCATCATCAAAAAGGGGGAGATTGTTGGCCCAAAGGCCTTCCACCCTAGTTTTGATGATGATTAACTCATGTAGTTATGTTTACTAATAATCTTGTGTTGTTTAAGTTTCAGATCATTAGCAAGATATTAGTTGGTGATTAGCTTCAACAAAGGAGTTTAGAAGCTTTTCATGGTGATTCCGGTGCCAAAACTTAAAGATCATTCCTTGCACTTTGTGGATCAAGGTTTGGGAGCAAGTCATCTTGAAGATGAAGATCATCAAGAAGACTTAGGTATCCTAGTTTAGTTTAGTGTGTTTTAGATCCATTTGTAAAGATAAGAATAGTTGATATGCTCAAGTGCACAAACACACACGTTTTCATGTTTTGGTTTTTGGTTTTCATGAATAGTTTGATCAAAACAAGTTTAAATAGTTTTTATGTATATTAGATATGTTCTAGATATACATACATGCTTTTAACTTCCTAGACAAACTTATTTTGACTTTCCTATTCATGTATTGAAAAATCAAGTTTGATAAAAATACAAGTGTTGGTTTTGATAAAATTTGCAAGACTCTAAAATGAATTGATATGATTGATATATGTCTTGAAATTTTTATCACTTGTTTGTGTTTCAATATAAAATGATAAAACAATTTTTATGGAATTTTCAGAAAAGATAAAAGATTTATTAAAAATTTTTTAAAACTATTTTTCTGACCCAGTTTTCTGTTCTAGGCTTCAAACAGTCGACTACTAAACTGACTTAGTCGACTTGGGGTGAAGTCGGTCGACCGGGCCGGTCGACTAACGTGCACAGATCTGTGCACGTTTGGCAGCTCTGGGACGGTCGACCCGGGCGGTCGACCGGGTATGAGAGCAGTGCTCTCTGTTTGTTTGGGTCGACCGTGTCGGTCGATCGTGTTTGCCCAACGGTCACATTTCTCACCGTTGGCGGTCGACCGGGCCGGTCGACTGTTAGCCTGTCAGGCTGCCACATCAGCCTAACGGCTGGTTATCTGTTTGGGCTATAAATACCCCAACTCTTGAGGGTTTTAGCCAAGATTTTCAAGAGCAAAATTTCCAGACTTTCTCTACTGTTTTAAAAGAGTTTTTAAAAGAGTTTTGTGCCAAAAAGATTTATCTTTGTATTGTTTTTGGTTTTTGGAAAATCAAAGAAAATTAGGTTTTGGGATATTGTATTGGTTTTCATTTTCTATCATCTACAAGAGATTTCCCAAGTAGTTTTTCTTTGGTGCTTGTTTCCAAAAACACTTTGTTTCCACACTTGAGCTATCACCTATCCTATTCTATTAGGATCTTGTTTTTGTGGAAAAAGAGAGATTGTTTGTGGTTGAAAGAAACCACTTGTTGTAAACACCCTTATTCTTTTGTATCCCTCTTGGTAGAGGTGATCGGGTGATTGGTTTGTAACCCTCTTCGGTAGGGGCGTTGGTTGTTGTTTGGCTACGGGCCTACCCCTCGGTTGTGAGGTGGCGTTTGAGAGAGGTGTTCGGTACTCCTTGTGTTGTAACAAATCCTTCTCGGTGAAGGTTCCCTCGGTGGGAGTCCTCAGTGGACGTTATAGTGGATTGAAAATCCTACACGGTGGTGTAGGCGGGGATGTAGAGCAAGGTGCTCGAACCTCGAAACATATCTTGTTGTTAGCGTTTGATCCACTTGTCTCTCTAACTCTTTCTTGTTTATTTGTGCAAAGCATCATTCATATCATATCATCATACTTGCTTGTGTTGCCTTGCATATATTCATATTGATATATCATCTTATATGCTTGGTTGTTTGTGTGTGCCTAACTTGTACTTAATCAACAAGAGCTTCATATAGCACCTCAACCCATTCAAGGGGAATCAAGAGGAGTTAGTCCAGAGCCCTTCACGGGAAATTCGGCTACACTTGTTGATTGTATTAAGTGTGTTACAAAATTTGCATTAGCTTCCGCATTTAACGCTCTTAGTTCACTAGATTAGCACTTACACCTATTCACCCCCTCTAGGTGTTTTTCAGAGAACATTGGACAAGGAGGTCTTTGAAGCGTTCAAAGTACCTCCAAAACGGTTCGCTAGGTTCTTACTTGAATTGCGTGATGTTCTTCCTAATGAGAGCAGTCCTATGAATTAGATAGAATTTCTTTAAGAAAACCTTGATGAAACCATCCCAAGATGTGATAGAGCAAGCCGCTAAGCTGTAAATCTATTTCTTGGCTAAGTCCTTAAGAGCGAAAGGGACAAATCTCAACTAATAGCATCATCTACAAGGTGTGAAATTTTCATCATTAGAGATACTTCCTCAAATTCTCTTATGAAGAAATAGGCATCTTCAGACTCTAAGCCATGAAACTTAGGGAGTGTTGATGAATTGAAGCTTGAGCTCAAAATTGTATTCACCAACCGATGGAAGTTGGATGCAAGATGAAAGTGAGGTTCTAATGGTATAGAACCTATCCTGCAAAGATGTCAGTTGAGCCATAATCGGATCTGGTCTTGGTTCAAACTTGGGTGGTGATGTGTTTCTAGTCAACCTAGAAGAATTAGGGTCTCTTGACCACACTTCATACACAAACACAATCACAGACAAGTTCACCAATTGTCAACAAGAGTAATCAACCAAGCCTAGTCTAAGGTACCCTTGACCTAGACAACTCCTAACTGGTTGATTGTCCACAGGAGGTATAATGCAGACTTTGACCACAATCTAATCAGCCAGGTCAGGGCAAGATTGGTGGGTGGTATCCGCGCAAAAGCGACGGGCCTAATTAACCCAAACTATCAGCCTTCGGGGTTTAATCTCCTAGTGAGTTCAAGATGTCCCTTAGGCCAACATCTATCAGATTTTACTTAGACTTAGGTTGTGCGTGCTTGGAGATGGTTTGTGGGCTAAGGAAGGGTAATGACTTCCCTACTTTATCTTAATTTGTGTTTTGCCCTTAGAATTGATTGTGCAAAGTGTGCAAGATAAAGAAAAGTAACATTTAAAAGCAAATATCATCCAAGAATGTTTCCTAAACTATATGTTATGCATACGTACCTTATCTCCAGCTATCTTCAACAGTAATTGTAAAATAAACGTAATTAGACAAATGCCTAGAATGCAAGTCTAAACATTTTTTAAGTAATTAACAATCACTCAGATTACTGTTGGATTAAAACAGGGATTGTGAATAGCAGATATAGCAAAA
>JAVJIF010017333.1:0-84501 GCA_038442645.1 Agave tequilana
TAGTGAGGACTTGGTGTTGTTGGGTCCTAGTGAGGACTTGTAGTTGAGGTGCGGCCTCGACGAGCCGGTGGGCTTGTGGTGTGTAAGGGACTTTGAGAGTCCGAGGGCTTGTAGGTGTTGCGGCACCAAGGAGAGATCCGTTGGATCGTGCATATGGAAATCCTTCGTGTGTTGAAGGCGGGGATGTAGAGCAAGTGTGCTCGAACTCGAAACAAACCCTTTGTGTTTGCGATTGCTCACTCTTGCTCTCTTACTCTTTTTGTCTCTATTTTATATCTTGCATTCAATTATTGTGTTCATCTATATATGCATGATATATTCCCTTGTGCTCATAATTGATATACATACTTGCTTGGGATTGTTGTTAACACTAGTATTCAACCAAGAGAGCCAACGCGGACCTCAACCCTTCAAGGGAATCTAGAGGAGTTTGTCCAGAGCCTCGCAAGGGGAATCGGCAACACTCTTGTTTATACATAAGTGTTTAATTAAAAGAAGTTTTAATTGGTCATCTTAGTTTTAATTCCGCATTATTTGTTCATAAGTGACCATTAGATTAGCATCACCTATTCAACCCCCCCTCTAGGTGATCTTACACTTCTTCTTAAAGGTGATAATCTTTCGCTTATAAAGATGGGCTTGGATTAGCTCATCTCCCAGATTGATCTGGGTAACCTTATCCTCCGTGGGTGGTTCGCGTTGTTCGAAGCGAATATCTCAGAGAGAGTTTAGGTGTTTGATCTAAGGATCTGCATCAACTGGATCATTTCTTCATTTCTATCTTCCGGGTGGCTTGTTGAAAACTATATTTACCGAAAGTTCTTTGAAAATGCTGCTGACACTAACGTCTGACTCCCACGATGACATGCCTGACGAGTGATTATAGTATAATAACTCTTCAGACTCAGAGGCTGACGGGATTGGAGTTGATACATAACCAACCCCCTGTGAGTTTGATGATAATAATCAGGGGCTTCCCTTTTGGATAAAAGATCAAAGCAATGTTCTTCTTTCTTTGCCAAAGTTCAAGCCAAGACCACTTGTTAGGTCATACCCCATGTTCTCCATCATTCTGAGTATATTTGGTTGATAATGGAGAATTGAGGGGGTTCATTCTCGCTTTCTGAGACTTCACGAGTTATTGACTCAAACTGACTCTTCTAAAAAGGATTGGTCTTTAGCCTTTGTGTCTTGCTGGGACTTTGAATAAAGATTCTTGTGCCTCACTGATGCCTTGATGTACCGTGTGGGATGACCTTATCGGTACATGCAATGATGTCAGGACATCTATTGCCGACCAGGGGTCATCACCTACATCGATACTAGTATTTGACGGCATGGAATCAGAATCAAATACAGAAAGGTAAGCCAAATCTAATTCTTCATTAATATACCACTCGCCTACATCATTGCGGCGGTGTTATTAACATCGAGCTTATTAATGCTGTTACAAGTGGATTCAGCTCCCAAAGACATTCTTCCTCTGCCATTGGTTCAATATCAGCTTCATTACCAGAGTCTAGTTCCACTTGCTGGGATTCTCGTTCATCTCCGGAGAATCTTGGTATAGGAGGGAGTCGTGAAGTAGTTCTCTACCCCCCTAAACGGATGCCTTTCGGCGATCAACATTTAGACTTTTCATCTCCGTCAATATACTTTATGACTTGATGGAGAGTAGAGGGGACGATAAAGTTACGATGAATCCACGCTCGTCCCAGCAGCAAATTGTATGAAGTGTCGGTGTCAATCACATAGCACGTCACTTCAGATCTTAGGTCCCCAATTTGACGTTTGAGTTTAATCTTCCCCATTGGGCGTGTACCATTGGCGTTGAAACCATAAATGGTGTTTGGGTGGCGCTCAATCGGTGAGTGGGGATCCCCAAGTGCTGCATGACTCGGCGGGATGTAGTGCTCAACGCTGATCCTAGATCTACCTGAATACGGCTCACTTCAGACGATACAATGTACCCTGTGAAGTACAGACGCCTATCATATTTTCCCTTAACCTGCATGTCATCTGGCGTGAAGATGATGGAGGGGGCTTGTTGAGAGGCATGGAGGCAATCTTCTTCATCTTCCTCATGTAGTTCAGCCAGAATTCAGGCCATGAAGACCTCGGCATCTGCTAAAGCTTCTGTCAAAGCTTCTCTGGTTGACTTTGACAGTCTTAGGAGCTCGTAAAGGGTGATACTGGCCGGAATGTTGGCCAGTTGAGCCAGGACATCAAAGCGGTGAGGTTCTGAGGTTCCTTCTACTTTGTCCTTCGGGAGGGTCTTGGTATACCAAATTGAAAATACACGTAGATGGGGGATGAATAGGTGGATGGCTAATCTAATGACAAATGATACGGAATTAAAAACTAATTGCAACACACTATGTGTAACCAAAGAGTGTAGCAGAATTTTCGGTGAAGGGCTCTAGACTAACTCCTCTAAATTCTTCTAAATAAGAGTTGAGGTGCTACATGAAGCTCTCTTGGTTCAACACAAGTATGGGCACACACAAACAATACCAAGCATATATGTATGAATATGAACAATATGAAATAATGCAAGGTATAAAAGAGAGAGAATTAAAAATAGTGGATCAATCGCAAATACCGAGATATGTTTCGAGGGTCGAGCCACTGCTCTACGTCCCCGCCTTCACATAGAAGGATTTCCACTATAAGTTCACACAGGACCTCCCACACAGGGAACCTCCACCGAGGATTTGAAAATACAAATTAGGAGTACACAACTCCTCTTTCCAACAACACAACCTCTACACAAGAGGTTAGGCACAACAACAATCACCTTTACACTTAGAGGGATGGACGCTAAGCCAAACAACAATCACCTCACACTAGAGGGATAAGGCACTAAGCCAAAACTCCAACAATCACCTCTAAACTTAAAGGAATAGGCACAAAGCGAAAACTCCAACTATTACCTCACACTTAGAGGGATACCAACAAACTCAAAGCTCGTCCTCAATCACCTCTACACAAGAGGGATAACACAAACACAAAGCAAAGAGGATTATAACACTTGGTGATCTCAATAAGCCACAAACTAATTTTCCTCATAAAACAAGATCCTATAGATAGGATAGATATGATAGCTCAAGTGTGAGAAAATAAAGTGTTTGAAAATGAAAACAACAAAGAAAAACTCTTGGGAAAAATACTAGATAGATATTGAAATGAAGATCCAAAAACCAATATCCCAAAGACTCTCTTTTTCTTTGATTTTCCAACACTTTAAAACCAATAAAGGATAAATCTTTTAGCCTAAAAACTCTTGAAACTTGTTGCTAAAACATTTAAGAAGATAAGAAAATTTGCTCTTGAAATTCTTAATGAAAACAGCCCAAGGGATGGGTATTTATAACTATTCCAAAAACTAGCCGTTGGCAATCTAGAAAAGCCAGATTGCCCTTCCGGTCGACCGGCCAACGGTCATATTTCTGACCGTTGTGCCTCCGGTCGACCGCCCGGTCGACCGGCCAGCACCCGAGAGTGGGGTGCTTTCAGTCGGTCGACCGCGCGGTCGACCGGTCGAGTAGGCTGGCCATGTGCACATTCTCGTGCACATCGGTCGACCAGTCCGATCGACCGCCGGTGGAGTCAGGCTGAAAAACTGGGACTTTAAACTAAGGTCATTTATTACCAATTAAATCCCATAAAATCACATTAATTTCACAAAAATAAGTTCTTATAAGATATTTGAATCAAATATGTGTGATCAAAAATTAACACATATTACAAACTATTTGAACCATTTTTGTGATATAGAAATTTGGCTTATACACAAAAATCGTATTTTCCAAAACTTGAATTTTGAAATGAAAAATCGATTTCTCCAAAACTCATATGGATACAAAAATATGATATTGAAACAAATATGAAGCATATTGTATATGGAAAGAATCCAATATACATATAAGATATGTATCAATATTTTTGACAGGAAATCCAAAATCGATTAACCGAAAATCAAAACCAATAAACTTTAAACTTGTGTGTGTATGTGAACTTGAGCACAATACTATTTATCTTTACACAAGATCTAAACATTCTAAACTAAACACAGACCAAAGTCTTCTTGTCGATCCTCATCTTCAAGACGACCCGATCCAAATACGATCCAATGAGCTTGACTCCAACCAAGTGCTAGATGCGATCTTGACGTGCGAGCTTTTGAATCTACATGTGTTAGCTCCAAAATTCCTTTGTTGAAGCCAAACACCTACTAAGATCTTTATCAAATATCTGAAACTAATTAAACACAAGATCATTAGTAAACTATAACTACATGAGTTAATCATCGTCAAAACTAGAGTGATGGGTCTTTGGGCCAACAATCTCCCCTTTTTTGATGATGACAAAACTTATGGAGTTATATATGTATGGATGAAAGTTAAGCTTCATAGAAGCTCCCCCTTAAGTCATGCATAGCAATAAATATAAAGATATTCAAAGAAATGCCTAAACCAATCAACACATATATGTATAAATGGAAATAAACATGCATAAACTTACCAAATTCTTTTTTCTTTTTTCCCTTTTTGCATAAACAGGAAATAAAATAAACATGCATCTATAAACTCATCAAATACTTCTCCTACTTTTTGTCAATTCATCAACAAAGGGGCAAAAACAAATCAAACAATAAAGGTATATATGCAATATACATTCATATAGTTGAGAGACATAAAGTTAACTCCCTCTGTATACATGCATTTATATGAGAAGAGATAACTAGACCCTAACCACATAAAGTATAAATATACAATGTATAAGTAGAGATGTTAAGCTCCCCTTATTCACGTGTACTACATACCAAAGAGAGGTCAATCACTTCAATATGAAAAGTACGCTCAACACGAATCTATATATAGAGAAAATGTTAAGCTTCCCATTCATATGAGCAATACATATCAAAACATTATGAAATCTCTTTAAAACAAATTTATGATACCAATTGAAAATATCTTGTAAAATTTTGATACCAATTGAAAATGAAACATTATACGTTTTTGATATCCATTGAAATATATCTTACAAATTTTGATACCAATTGAAATATATATTGTAAATTTTGATATCAATTGAAAGTAAAAACCAAATTTTTAGGTAAACACAACTCATTTTGCAATAAGGATACTAAATAGAGAATAATACCAATTTAAAATTATTGATACCAATATTGAAAATGGTAGCATATCCCAAAGCAAAGTATTTTTCATTATAAAGAGTGGGAGTAAGATACCAATTGAAAATAAAACCGATTGAAAGATAAAACACGAATATTTCTCTCCCTTTATGAAATACTAATAAAACAATGCATAAGCTTATATAAGATACCAATTAAAAGATAATTGACATTAATGACTAAATCAAGCTTATCATAAACATGATTTATGCTTTAAGATGTAAAGATATTGTAAGCACAATCAAATCATATATATGTATGAGAATGAATAAACCAATTCAAATTGATACTATTTGTAATTTGAAGCATATATATATAGGAAAACACATATGAGTATACAAACATAAAAATATTAATTATGATACCAATTGAAATATAATAAGAATCAAATGTATAACTCGTACCTACCACCCTATTAATGCACATGTTTATAAAGATTTTTAATTTTGAGCATACAAGGGATGGTCGCCCATCCAACCGCCCTTTGAAGGTAGGGGTTTTCAAAAATATGAGTTTGAAAATAATTTTAATATAATTTGAAAAACTCTACTGAATGAAGAATAACGCAACTAGTTTTATGATAATCTTGTAAACTAGTACGAAGTTCTTCAAGTAAGGAATAAAGCAAGAATGAATTCATGACAATATGAAAATCACACGATCATCGACAATCACATATCAATAAAGCTCATATAACCTCATGAAACAAAAACCATGAGTAAACACCAAACATAGAGTGTAAAAAGTCATGTAATCAACAAAATCATAGAAATAAGGCATTTAAGCTCATATGAAATTCCTTTATAAAAAAAAAAACATGAAAAACATGAAAATTTAATTTTCATCAAAAAAATACAAACTTCAAGGCATATGTATGTTTTGTCTAAATTAGAAGTATACATACATATCCCAAACACAAGTGAGTCCATATAGAATATGCAAGAAGGCAAGTGACTCAAGGGTATACATGTATATGCAATAGTTTTAGACAAAATTAGCATATACATGAAGCTAAATACATTTTTATGGAAACATGTACAAAAGTAGGGAATACACATTAAAATACAATAATCATCAAAACTAGGCTATATAAGTACATCTAATAGGTACAAATAAGCAACATAGCGTAAAATATAATAATCAAATGTGGCTCACTTGTTGTACAAGTATATACACAAGTTTTAATGGTAACTACGTCTAAACATGTAATCAAATCATGAGGCACAAAAACATAAATAACCATGATCATTAGATTAAATGCACATATTTTAGAACTAGGACATACACAATAGTTAAACTAAGGTAAGAACACAAAAATATAAATTCATATAAACATGGGTGTATCTCAAAGACTATATATATGCAAATCACTAGTCTAATTAACATGGCATTTAACATAATAGTCATGAAAAATCAAAACATGCTAAAAGTCAATCAATAAGAGCATGTAAGCATAAATAGGAGTTAGAGAAAGTTACCAAAGCCAATAGGGCTAATTTTTAGGTCTCCAAACCATGGTGGTCCTCCTACCAAACTTCCTTAAAAGTGATGCATTCAAAAGTGTCGCCATTTAGCTTGGACCGCATCCACCATCAAGGCACCAAAACTCTCACGTCAAGCGAGAGCCCACACCTACATCAAATATAATAGGGGTGGATTTTGGTACCCATACTTTATTGGGTCCATGGGGGTTAGCGCCTTTCCTAACCCAAACAAATTTATTTGCAAAATTTGAAGTATTTAGTTTATCATAGCAAAATTTTGCAAGGTGGCCCTTTCGTCCACAATGTGTATAAGTGTACACATGAGCATACATAAAATCATGTGTGTGAGCATGATGAGCATGTGTATGCCGTGTATGGTGTGCATCATATGGGGAGCATGTTTCTTACGAAACATGGATTCCAAACGTGTGTGGTTCATGGCACATTGGCTCAAAATGGAGCCCAAACAATAAATACTTTTCTTCAAGGTACAAATATCATTTTTAATACTTAAAAACAAAGTGGAGCATGCATCATGTTTATCACTAGAAGATGAAGGACTATAAATGTGACAAACATGAGAAGACAAATTATTTTTCAAAGATTTATGTTCATTTGATACTAAATCCAATTTCTTTGAAATTAAAACAATTTTATTTTTCAAAGATTCATTCTTTTTTAAAACAAAATCAAGCTTTGAAGACAAAGCTTTATTTTTCTTCACAACATCATCACTATCAATTTTATTTTTCAAAATTTCATTTTTCTTTGACACAAGGTCAAGTTGAGATTTCAATTTGTCCCTTTAATTTAAAGTCTCATCCCTCTCTTGCAAAATAATGTCAAGTTTTGAAGACAAATTTTTATTTTCTTCTTTTATTTTAAAGCTTTTCTTTTTCAAAACTTGGTACTTTTCAAGTAAGTTTTCACAAACAATAGATAGTTCTTCATTTAATGCATCAGCTATGATCATCACCTGAAGAACTAGTACAATTATCTAGTTGAGTTTTCGAATGTACCTCAAGGAAGTCATTCCCTTGGACCATGTAGCAAGCTTGGTCAGACTCATCTCCACTAGATTCCTCCTCCGCATATTTCGTCGTTTGAAGCTTGGGAGAGGTCAAAGTATTCCATACTGAAAAAGTGGAATCACAATGAGAAACCATAGATAAATATTCTTTACTTAGAGTACGTCTAAGTGCCTCTAGGGCTTGTGCATTGACCTCTATATGCTTGATATTACCATGATAAGATTTCTTGGTAGTAGCAAGGTAAACATGCATACCTAAGGTTTTTAAATAAGTACTCATCCTAAGTTTCCATATATCGATGTTAGAAACATCAAACATGGGAGGGATAAGATAATCCATGAGCGTATAAATTATGTGTGCAAATGCAAATGTAGATTAGCTAACCAAGATCTCACTCCTAGGTGGTTAAACCTAATATCAGGAGCGTAGGCTCTGATACCAATTGAAAATACGCCTAGAGGGGGTGAATAGGTGTATAGCTAATCTAATGATAAATGATGCGGAATTAAAAACTAATTGCAACACGCTATGTGTAAACAAAGAGTTTAGCCGAATTCCCGGTGAAAGGCTCTAGACTAACTCCTCTAAATTCCTCTAAATAAGAGTTGAGGTGCTATATGAAGCTCTCTTAGTTCAAAACAAGTATGGGCACACACAAACAATACCAAGCATATATGTATGAATATGAACAATATGAAATAATGCAAGGTATAAAAGAGAGAGTTAAGAGATAGTGGATCAATCACAAACACCAAGATATGTTTTGAGGTTCGAGCCACTGCTCTACCTCCCTGCCTTCACATAGAAGGATTTTTACTATAAGTCCACACAGGACCTCCCACACAGGGAACCTCCACCGAGGATTTGGTAAATACAAAGTAGGAGACACAACTCCTCTCTCCAATAACACAACCTCTACACAAGAGGTTAGGCACAACAACAACCACCTCTACACTTAGAGGGATGGGCACTAAGCCAGACAACAATCACGTCACACTAGAGGGATAAGGCACTAAGCCAAAACTCCAACAATCACCTCTATACTTAGAGGGATAGGCACAAAGCCAAAACTCCAACTATCACCTCTACAATTAGAGTGATACCAACAAACCCAAAGCTCCTCATCAATCACCTCTACACAAGAGGGATAGCACAAACACAAAGCAAAGAGGATTATAACACTTGGTAATCTCAATAAACCATAAACTAATTTTCCTCACAAAATAAGATCCTATAGATAGGATAGATATGATAGCTCAAGTGTGAGAAAATAAAGTGTTTGAAAATGAAAACAATAAAGAAAAACTCTTGGGAAAAATACTAGATAGATATTGAAATGAAGATTCAAAAATCAATATCCCAAAGACTCTCTTTTTCTTTGATTTTCCAACACTTTAAAGCAAATAAAGGATAAATCTTTTAACCTAAAAACTCTTGAAAACTTGTTACTAAAACACTTAAGAAGATAAGAAAATTTGCTCTTGAAATTCTTAATGAAAATAGCCTAAGGGATGGGTATTTATAACCCATTCCAAAAACTAGCCATAATCTAGAAAAGCCAGATTTGCCCTTCCGGTCGACCGGCCAACAGTCATATTCTGACCGTTGTGCCTCTGGTCGACCAGCCAGCACCCGAGAGTGTGGTACTTTTAGTCGATCGATCGCGCGGTCGACCGACCGAGTAGGCTGGCCATGTGCACGTTCTCGTGCACATCGATCAACTAGTCCGGTCGACCGACCATTGTCCGGTCGACCGTCCGGTCGACCGCCAGTGCAGTCAGGTTGAAAAACTGGGAGTTGAAACTAAGGTTATTTATTACAATTAAATCTCATAAAATCACATTAATTCCAAAAAAATAAGTTCTTATAAGAAATTTGAATACCAAAGATGTGTCATCAAAAATCAACACATATTACAAGCTATTTGAACCATTTTTGTGATGTAGAAATTTGGTTTAAACACAAAAATCATATTTTCCAAAACTTAGATTTTGAAATGAAAAATCGTTTTCTTCAAAACTCATATGGATACAAAAACATGAAATAGAAACAAATTTGAAGCATATTGTATATGAAAAGAATCCAATATACATATAAGATATGTATCAATATTTTGACATGAAATCCAAAATCGATTAAACCGAAAATCAAAACCAATAAACTTTAAACTTATGTGTGTATGTGAACTTGAGCATATCAATACTATCTATCTTTACACAAGATCTAAATATTCTAAACTAAACACAAACTGAAGTCTTCTTGTCGATCCTCATCTTCAAGACGACCCGATCCAAACACGATCAAATGAGCTTAACTCCAACCGAGTGCTAGATGCGATCTTGACGTGCGAGCTCTTGAATCTACATGTGTTAGCTCCAAAATTCCTTTGTTGAAGCCAAACACCTACTAAGATCTTGATCAAATATCTGAAACTAGTTAAGCATAAGATCATTAGTAAACTAAAACTACATGAGTTAATCATCATCAAAACTAGAGTGATGGGCCTTTGGGCCAACACAAATCTCCTTTTGTTTCTCCATGGGTTACTTCATGGATTGCTTGGTTGGTTCAGGGGTGGGTTTAGGTGAATTTACCACCAAATCGTTGTATTTCTTCAAATACGACTGATCTGCACGAGTTTCGGCTATGAGTGGTGCATTCAGCTCTGCGATAAAGACGATTGTCTCCTCCTCTGAGTCGGTTAGTGAGGGACATCAGTCTCTGCTTCTTGGGAGGAAGCGCACACCACATTGCAAGGTGAATCTTTTGCCTTACTTTTGGACTTTCTGTTGGTAACAGTAGTCCATTGTTGGCTTTCCACAAGGTCAGGATGAACCCACATGATTTATCCCTGAGGAGTTGGGACAGGTATGAGACCTTTCTCCTGTTGGTGGTGTGGATCTATGTTGAGTACCCTTAGTTCACCTTTCGGGATGGGAACTACTCCAGCTGGCGTTGGAGGCTGTACCCCGAATTGAAGAAATAACGTTATGTTGTCACTTTCTTCTATTCTAGACGGAGCTTGAGCACTTTCGCATCAATTAGAGCTTGAAGGATGTCTTTGAAGATATAACAACTCTTAGTAGGGTGCCCCAGCATCCTATGATACAAGTAGTAGTTGGGATTATCGGTCTTGTCGGCCTCCTCAGGACGTCTAACTTCAGAAAGCTTAAATTTGTTGCTCTTGTTGAGTAACTTGAACAATGAATCGATATGCTCATCCTTGAAGGAGTACTACCTGTTAGCGTGCGGCTACTTGAAGAACTACCCCCTCCGGTTGGCTGAGGTTTAACGGGAGACTTCGTCTATGTTGCCAATGTATCCTTCCTTTTTGATTGGAAAGATACTTCCGGCGCACACCTTGTTGACTTTTCAGGTCTGCGCTTGTTTTCTTCTGCCTTAACGCTGGCGACAATCTCTTCTGCTTGTTCACCCTGCTGGACTAACTGTTTTCAGGTACGGCTTTCAGTGACTCCTATTTGAGTTAGGAGTGAGGTTTGCAAATTGTGACAGTATGTTTCCACCAGGGTGGCCTGGGTCATACCGCTAGGATATCAGAGCGCCATATTCTAAAATCTCTCCGCAAATGCTTTGACTGACTCTCCTTTTCATTGCCTTGATGCCAGGAGGGCTGGCATGGTAACTTCTGAGTCGTCTTTGAAGAAGCGTGAAAGGAAAAAGCTTCTCCAAATCACCACAGTTCTTGATGGAGCCTTCTGGGAGTTTCATAAACCATTCAAAGGCGAGTCCCTTCAAAGTGCCGATGAACAAACGCGCCAAGATGGCATCATTTACTACTACATTCCCTGTGTGAGACTTGAAGTAGTAGATGTGTTGGTTCGGTGACCCTTTGTCGTCGAAGGCCTGTAGGGTCGGAGATTTGAACTTAGGAGGGTACGGGACAAGATCCCACTCAGCCGGGTACGGTCGGACCACTCCTGCTTCTTGGAGGCCTTTCCGATTGGCGAGGGCTTTCAGACGCAGCTCTAGTTTATTCATTCTTTTAGAATGAGTGTTCCCATTCTCTGAATTGCCTCCCTTTTCGGACGGAGAATTGGATGACTCGAAGTTGGATTATTCCTCCTCCTCTGTATGCACAGAAGACGAGCTTTCTCCTTCCTTCCGTTTACCTTTAAACTTCTTAGAAGGAGTCTGGGTTTTTGCTTTCTCCTGCCCTCAAGCAATTGTGAAAGCATTTGCTTGAGGGTGTCGATAGATTCTTGTTGGGCGCGAATCAGATCGAGTTGTTCCCTCTAGGCTTGGGCTTGCTGTTCAAAGTGCCTGGCCATCTCCTCAGGAGTGTTTGCCATATACGCGAAGGCTTCCTTCTCTGCAGAAGAGTTTAAGGCCTGCGATTCCGCAATGGTAGAGTACGATTCACTTACTTCAATGCTCCGGGCTAGGACACTGTAATCGACTGGGGCTACCACGCCAGTTTGAGTGTGGGTAAGCCAATACACTCCTTCCGGTTCAGCGTCAGATTCGTCAGAGCTGACTATTGGCTATTTTTCCTTACTTTTGCTTGGCGTAGTACTTGGACCCGCCATGTTCGTAGTGACTTCGGGGTACTCTGTATCAGAGAAGCTTCTCTTTGTGCGAGAACGACGTCTTTTGGTTGATATAAAGGTTGATGTTAATCGTCCGAATACTGACTGCTTGCTTACATGTGAGCTGCAGTGACATTCAGAGAGCATTACTGTAATGAGCCGTTCACAGCAACATGATGGAGCGATTTGATGAGCACTCCTCTTCTTGGTCAGATAATCCCTTAGATCCATCGGATGGGAATCAAAGAGACTAGCCTCAATTTTTCGAGGGCTTTTCAGCTTCTGAAAGCTAACCTTGCATCGTAGATCTGAAATGCAGGGTTCAGAGATGCGGAGCTCATGTTCTACAGAAAGGACGCGGCTCTCGCGTTTTGGCATTGAAACGCGGGTCTCATGCCTCTGCTAAGAAGAGACGTGGACCTGGCGTTGCTGATTATCGCGTTCGGCTGGCGACACTTGGGAAATGTGGACTTTGTGAGTCCCGCGTTCTGATGTAGAGAGGCGGGTCTCGTGCCTCTAAGAAGAGGCGCGGACCTTGCGTTGCTGAACGTCGCATTTGAGAGGTGAAGCCTCAGAAATGCAAACCTCTTGAGCTTTACGTTTTGGTCTTCAAACGCAGACTTCGCGTGTCTGACGTAACTCAGAAGGGACGCAGGTATGAGCCTTGCGTTCTACATCTGCTGGACATATAATTATTCCAGCTTCTTGCATCTGTTGTCAACGTGCGCGTCGTCTTTGTCGACGTTCAACATTCCGGATACGTTTTACGTGTTGTTGGGAATTCTCGATAACCTGGAGCTGAGGAAGAGGAATGGCATGGCTGGATTGACCTTCAACAATGTCGGCCTCGTGGGTCTCGTAGGAGACGTTGACGCGCGCTACACGTGCGATGTAGCCAGAAATGATGTTGCTTGTGCAGGCCATCTTTGGAGAAGTCTCTGAAGAGACTTGAGAATGGATCTCCGAGGAGACCTTGCGGTACTGTCGCGCTCTAGGGCTCTTGGAGCCAAAAGAGATGAACTCTTCATACTTTGCCTGATCGAATTCCATAACAACCCATTCGACCGTTCTTCCTATGAAAATGACATCACATTGCACCACGACTTGCTCATCAGTAGAGAAAGTAGTCCCCAGCGGAGTCTCCATCTGTTGTTTGCTCGGAAAAATAATTTGAGAATACGAGTCATAGAATTTCCTTGAATCAAATGAAAGATTACAACAGTCTCAAACAATTCCGATTACAAGAGAGAGAAGATATTCAAACTCAAATCTTCTCTTTGTTTAATACTGTGTTCTTGATGTAGCGATGGAAAGTGAATCTTGTTTTCCGTTGACCGGGTGAACGTCAGTGTCTTCTGGGAATCTTCTCTTCAGACTATGGATGAAGTAGCACAGCTCCTATCCAATGAAATTTCAAAAAGACTTGAGGCAAAACCTTATACTCATCAAGTTGGTCAGAAGAGTTGAACTCTTTAGTATTCCTCAGCTGCAAATTCTGAACCAAAATCTCTTGACCAAAAGTTCAACAGCAACTTCTGACCGATTCTAATTATCCGACCGATTCCAATTTTCCGACCCCTCTTCAGTAGCAAACTAGGCTATTTATAGGGGTTTTAGGGGTAAAACTGTCCCCTGAAAACCCTCCATAATGGGGCTTAAGTCCCCTCATTACGTTGGTGATAACTGCCCCAATAATGAGGGCAGTTACAACTAAGACGCAGGGCCCGTCCATGGTTGAAACGCGGGTTTCGAGCCTCGCATGTTGGATGTCGACTCCGAACCTTGCTAGACGCGGGCATCAAACTCTGTCAGACGCAGGCTTCGGGCTCTGCGTCTTGAGATTGCAGTGATGTCAAGACGCGGATTTCGAACTCTGCGTTTTGACTAATACAGTGAAGCGGAGACGCTGGACTTCGCTCCACGCGTCTTGGCGCTGTAGTGAAGTGGAGATGCGGATTTCGCTCCACGTGTCTTGGTGCTGTATTGAAGCAGAGACGCGGGCCTTGAGCCCTGCGTTTTGACTTTGCATAAATGGTTCTGATTAGCCTCGCATCTAAAGTACAAGCTCTGTTCTCTGATGACTTATCCTCAGTGATTTTTAAGCAGCCTACACTCACATGAAAAAAGAAAAGGACTTGCTGCTTGAGCCATGGTCAGTAAATAATTCTGAGTTATTTTGTTTGTTAAAAAATTTGTATGTTTCACAATATATAGCAATACTTTAGAGTTTTATTAATTTAATTAAAATATATCCCTAAAAGCGAATATTTCCCATTTCAATTTTTGTGGCATCACGTGTTTCTTTTAACCATGAACATATAGGGCCTGTTTGTTTCGTTACAAAACGTCGCAAGTCATAAGTCATAAAATGAGAATGGAAAAAGTGAACTGTAGCAGAGAAAATATATTGTGTTTTACGGTGTTTGGTTGATAAAGTGAAGTGTAAGTGGAAAATTATATTGTGTTTTACGGTGTTTGGTTGATAAAGTGAAAGCGTAAATGGTAAAATATGTTGTATTTTACGGTGTTTGGTTGGTAATGTAAAAGTGTAAGTGAAAAAGTTGACCACAAAATTAACTGTAGCAGTGATTTAAATATTATAAATACTATTAAATTAAATCTACTATTGCAAATTAAATTGTATTAATAAATTTAAGATAAAAAATTAATAATCTTAATATTTTATTTATAACAATAATATTAATAAAATATTAGTATAAATAGTAAAATATTACTAAAATATTAACTAAATAAATAATATAAAATTTTAAGAAAATCTAAAGAACATTAATAAAATTTTAAGAATACTAATAAAATATAAATATTAAAAAATCTTACAAAAATAATAAAATATAGTTATAATATTATAATATTAAAATACTTGAAAATTATTATAATATAAATTTTATTATAATATTATTGTAATATTACAGAAATATAAAATTAACAAAGTAAAATATAATTATAATTTAATAATAAATTATCATTATACTATTATTATACTGAATTATTATTACAATATTAACATAATAAAATATTAATATAATAATAAAATATATTATGATATTAATAAAGTACTTTTTTATATTAAAAAATAAATAATTAAATATATAGTAATTTTATATTAAAGTATATTATTGTTATATTAATAAAATATTAACTCTAAATAAAATAATAAAAAAATGGAATAAGTATTAATAAAATAATAAAGTATTAAGTAAAATATTAAATAAAAATATTAAATTAAAATAGTAAAATATTAAATATTAAAACAATATTAAAAACAATAAAAAAATTAAAGATTAAAAATATAAAATAATTAAATGATTAAATAAGAAATTGAACACTATTTAAAATATTAAATATTTAATAATATTAAATTATATATTGATTATCAAGTAACTGTTTTGAACTGTAAGTGTACTACAAGTGAAAGTTACATGGCCACAAAATTAACTGTAGCAACTGCAAGTGGGAAAATATGAGTATAAAAGTGAGATTTACATGACCACAAATTTAACTGTAGCAACTGCAAGTGGGAAAAGAAGAGTTGCATTTTGCAACTTGTTTTTCAGCGAAACAAACAACGGAAAATGGAAAAGAAGTTTTACGACTTGCGTTTTACGACGTTTTGCGGCGAAACAAATACACCCATATTAGGAACTTGAATGTCCTAATGTTATATATTATAAAGATAAACGCTGTGATTGTACGAGTCACCGCTGTATATTATTTTTAGAAAGGATTTTCAAATGATGAGATGGGGAAAATGTGCATCTGTTTCTTGAAAAAAAAAAAAAAACAAAACAAAAAAAAAAAGGAGAAAAGGAAATTCACTATGACTCCTATTTGAGCACAAATTTAACGTTTCCAAAAGTAGCAGAGTGCACTAATTGCTCTTTTCTTACTATTTGAATTTTTTTACATGTCAATAATACTACAATCAAGTGATTATATGAGTCATCACCATTATTAATTATTTATTTATTTTCACCCAATAATATGTCAATTAAAGCTGGTCAGCTCAAATTGCATGTGATTTGCATGGGATAAACGAACTCTTCCATGAGATTTGAATCGTGTAAAAACTGTAGATCTATTTTGATGCATGGTTACGTAAATACACCAATAAATTAGAAATATCAAAATGGCAAATTAGTAAATAAGTATAAATAAAATGAAGAGACGAGTCACGCTGCTGGATATTGAGGAGAATGGGCGACTCTTGTCCTGCTCTTTGTTCTTTATGTTGTTCGACCCAAGGAGAAGACCCTAAAAAAAGTGTTTAATGAAATTAAAATTAAAAGTAATAAAAATAATTGTCAATTTAAAGTTAAGAACTAACAAATGTCATCCGCCAAGATGGTAGCTTTTGATGGATTCATTATTGGTTGGTAAATAACTAAATACCAGGTACGTAAAAGAAAGATAAGATCTGAGAAGAGATTTAAATTTACCTTTTTTTTTTCGGATATAAATTTGAAGATTTGAATGCTCATAATTTTAAGAATCTAAATCTGACAAAAAATCAGAATAGATTTATATCAAATTTTATGAAGTCTCTCATTTGTCAGTTTTACTCAATTACATTTCCTGATCCGCTCTTGAATCAGATCAAAATCGACTCAAAACCTATCCTAAATATTCATGAATAGGATATTCAATATGAAAGAAAATTCGAAAGCGACAAGATCTACTATCAATTTCAAGCATATTTCATAACAACTAGAAATTTTATCAAATTATTCAGTGCCGATCTGATCCCAAACCGGTCCAAAATGACCCAAACTAACCCTAAATATTTATAAGTAGTATATGAATATAGAAAATTCAGAACCGACCTGACCTTCTGCTGGCCGAGAAGACTACTCAATTCCCCGTATAAGTGTCTGACATCGGTACGTGTTCCGTGCACCATTCATGATGGTGCTAACATCATGCCCCCACACTCTATCATGGCCACTTTGAACTTTGAAGCTGAGCTTTATGCATATTTGGGTTATCTTCAGAAAAGGAGCAACTCTTTTTTTTTTTTTTTTTTTTTTAACATGAATAAGATTGAATTGTTTGTGAGAAATACAATGCAATGTATTTCATTTAATTTTTCATAGGATATTTACAATAAAATCAAAATAAAAAAATTTACATCAAAATCTATCGACTGAGGAATGTTAGCCTACTTGTCAATTCCTGCGGGCACACGAATTCTTGCCCCCTGTAATTAACTCCGACAATACCCCCCTCGCCCGTGCGCGGCAGGGGCATTTACCGAATCTCCGCCATTCCTTAAATATCCCACAGGGGCATTTTAGGCAACGACAACCGCCGCCTTCATCCCCTTGCAGCTCAACCACTGCAGAAGCTTCCACGGGCCCCACTCGCTCGAATCTCTCTTAGGCGGAGGCGGACGCGGAGGCGGCGGGGCGCTCCTCCGCCGCTGGCGGATCCGTATCTCCTTCAGCTCCATCTCGGCCGGGAGCCGAACCGACCCGAAAACCAGCACGTACCATCTCGGCCGTCGCGGGTTCGGCGGGTCGGAATCGGAATCCGAGTCCGAAACCCGCCTCAGCTTCCGGTACTCCGCGGTGACCTTACCGCCCAAGGAACCACGTGGCCGGTCGCGTAACGAATTCGATCGCCGGTGATCAGGTTCCGAGAAATTGGGAACATGGGTCTGGGCCCTCTTGGGCGGAGGAGGCGGTGGGGCCCCAAAAGGCAGAAGCTTGCCGCCGAGGATGACGTCATCCGCGGCGCACATCTCCGGCGCGGTGGCGGTGAAGAACTCGAACAAGTCCGGCGAAGGATCGGAGCGAGCAGTGGCCGCCATTATCAAGAGATGATTTCTTGAGGTCCTGTGGGTCGTAGAGGAGCGTAGTTTGTTTATATACTGCGAGGGGGTAGTACTCTGGGAACAAAGGGAGGAGTTTTTGGGATTTTCTTGGATTTCTAGAAGGGGAGAGAAAGTTGGGTTGCTCCCTTGTTTTCTTCTTTCATTTCTCGAAGACTTTTTCTTTTATATTTCGTTTTTATTTCTTAATGGGGTTCACGCGGCTAAGCAAATCAAGAGCTCTTTATTTAAACAGAAAAGGTTGTTAGTTTTGGATGGATTTTTCACGGTTTTGAACAATTATACTCTTTGGGAGTTTAAAATAAGTTTTAGAAGATTTTTTTCAACTTATGAAGCGTTTAAATAGAAATTGCTATTTAAAGAGATATGTAACCCCTCGATTCTAGCTGTACGTATCACAGTATTAATACTCGATATGGCATACAAAGTTAATTTAATCTTCCTGGTAGTCAAATTGAGCCAGTTTCAGTTTCAAATATTATTTTTCAATATTTTAGATTTTTCAGAATTTTTTGAATTTTTTCTGGAGTATTTTGAAAAATTTAAGTCAGTGTCGACAGAGACCGATAATCGGCTCTATGATTTTTAATTAACAAACGGAGTTGAGTTTCTAAAATCTGCTTTCATATTAGTTTTTAAATTCATATTTTTCTAATTTAGTGTATTTTTGAGAATTTTTCTGAATTATGAAAAATCCGTCCAAACCAGTGTCGCATGATATCAGTGATTCATTACAGGATTTTAAACTTGTAAAGCAGATAGAATTCTAAAATCCGATTTCACAATACTCCTCAGTGTAATATTCTCTATTTTACAGAATTTTTGGGAACTGTTCTGGACTAGTCAAATTTTACCTAATTAAAATATTAATTAAATAATATTACATATTTCTTTTTTCTTCTTTTCTTTTTTTTCCCTCTTCTATAGTCATCCTCTCTCTTCTTTCTCACCGCCCTAGCCTACACCGCCATACTCTCCACTGCCTCTCTCTATTTATCTCTCTCCTTCCCCAGTTTCTCTCTCACTCTAACTCTCTTCTCTCTTCTCATTATCTCTCTCTAATTCCCTCTCTCTAAGTACTTACACACCATCTCTCTCTTCTCACCCTCTTTCACTCTCTCCCTAGCGGATAGACCACTGCCACGCTTCTGGCGCACCCTAACCGCAGCCAACCCCTCTCCCTCTCTCCTCCTAACTCTCCTCTCTCTCTCTCTCTCAATCTCTCCAACTCTCTACATATCTCCCTCCCTCTCTCTCCCCCCACCTCACTAGCTCTCTCTGTTCCAGGGGAGAGCAGCAGCCAGTCGGCTAACGATGACGCTGACAGGCCAGGCGCGCCACCCGAGGCCGGCACCCTCCTCTCTTTCCCTTTTTCTTTCTCTCTTCTCTCACTCTTTCTCTCTCTATCTCTGCGCCTTGTCGACCGGCTAAGTGAGCCATCGCGTCCCTGGGCGGCCACGCCGGCGACGCCGCTACCCTGGGCGGCCACGCCTCACCGGAGAGGCCCATCTCAGTCTGCGCTCGTAGCAACAGCAATTGCTGTTGTTGGTGCCGTTATAGGTTCATAACCCATAGTGGGTGTGAACCCATTTCAAGGATACTTTTGCCCGTTAACCCAAAACCTTTTAATCCATTACTTAAATTATTGGATAGCGTTATTAGATTTAAACACAACCCATTAGCAACCCAAACCCGCATCCAACTTAATAAGATAAATATACATAAAAACCCCTTGACAATTTAAATATTTACATTTTAAAACATTTTTATTTCATATCTAACCTATTTTAATGATTTTAGTATTCGGGCGATATCTAGAGCATCCGGTATCCGAATTGGACAATTCTCAAGTCGTTGTGATCGTAAGAAGACGAGCTACATCCCTGTAATAGCTATGTGAGTGTTTTCCTTTTATAAATTATATTTTATCATATTTAATGAAATTAATTGATTGCTTTATTTAATAAGTTGTGATTATGGGTCAATAACTATAAATATTATTTAATAACTTGTAATTATCGGGAAATCATTGTAATAAGAATATGCATGATGTTTTATTAAACATAATCGATAAAATAATACTTTAATTTGTTTCATGATTTAATATAAAATATAGGTGATTATAATAGACGGTAAATTAAAAAAATTCCAAATTAATAAATACTTCAATAATTATTAAAATGGTTGTGCAGAGTTTGAAAATATATACCTGTAAATAATTCTTTTATCGATAATACTAATGCTAATGAAACCGTTATAACTACTATTAATCTTAATATTTGGACATCTGTCCGTGTTACATATATCACCCTGACACTGTCATTGTAACTAAACCACAAATACACTTGACACTGTACGAGTGTGAGCTGTCATGATTGTGGACACTGTTATTATATGTACCTTTATCATGGTTACATGGATATCTAGTACACTAGACATAGTATTTCGTGTAAATACTTGTTACACTGAACACTGTTATTTTATGAACATGTATCACCATTACACAAATACTGTTACCATGACACTATTATTTTTTGTTCATGTCCCACTGATACACGGATATACTATTTCACAGGATACCGTCATTTCATATATTTGTATCATCGCTACATGGATGCTCTGTACACAGTTAAATCATTTTCATATATCACTTATATAGATTCACCGATATACATGTGTTGATTTTTCTGTATTTCTGTTGCATAGATCCCTGTTCATATTACTGTTGGGCCAAAGGCCCATCACTTTAGTTTTGATGATGATCAACTCATGTAGTTATAGTACTAATGATCTTGTGTTTAATTAGTGACAGATTTATGATCAAGATCTTAGTAGGTGCATAGCTTCAACAAAGGATTTGAAGTCAAGTTTTGGAGCTTGCACGGTGTTTGGACCAAGTCAAGAAGGTTTCAAGTGAAGACTTCAAGAAGATGAAGACTTGAGTCTAGATTTGTTTTAGTAAGATTTTATTTATAGATAAAATATAAAGGATAGAATAGTTGGTGGATTGCTCAAGTATATCATATACACACACACTCTTGTTTTAGTTTGTTTTTATAAAAGAATTTTCTTTTAGAAAAATACTTGTTTGGTTTTTTGTATTCAAGTTTATATGTTTTAACCAAAACCATGTTTAGAGCTTAATGTCAAAAGTATAGATATTTCACCATGTTTGTGTAGTGGATCATATCCATACACTCTATGCTTCAAAGAGTTTTAATATCTTGTTTTTGTATTTGGAGAAGTTTTGGAAACATCAATTTTGGAAAAATACTGTTTTTCATTTGAGCAAATATTTCTAACTTACAAAAATAGTCCAAATCTTTTGTAACATGCCTTGATTTTGTGCAAGCATGTTTGTTTATCAAAGTATATTGGTAAAACTATTTTTGTAGATTTTTCAGTATTTTATGGGATTTTATTTGAGCCAAAAAGATAAACTTTTTAATCCCAGATTTCTGTTCCAGGTTTCAGCCGGTCGACCGACCCGGTCGACCGAAGTCTGAAGTCGGTCGATCGGGCGGTCGACCGACGTGCACAGATGTGCACGCCTTTGTGCACTGGAGGGCCGGTCGACCGATCCGGTCGACCGCCAGAGAGCTTTTGCTCTCTGAAAAACTCCGGTCGACCGAGCGGTCGACCAACAGAGAAACTGCTCTCTGTTCCAGAGGCTCGGTCGACCAGGCCGGTCGACCGAAGCCCCAACGATCAGATTTCTGACCGTTGGCGGTCGACCGGGCGGTCTACCGACAGCTCTGTCAGACCCCAACGGCTAGTTTTTCTAGCTCTATAAATTGGGGCATTTGGGGGCTGTTTTGATTAAGATGTTTTAGTGGGTTTTGAGCCAGTTTTTCCTACTTCATTAAAAGAGTTTTCTCCACTAAATGAGAGCTAATACTTCCAATCAAAAGGAGAGTTTTACCAAGAGTGTTTAAAAGAGATTTTTCTTGAGTTTTTCCTCCACCATTCTCATCCTTATTTTCTCACAAACACTAGAGCAACCCATTGACATATTCATTCTATAGGAGTGTTTTTGTGAGAGGATTTCAGGTGATCAAGAGTTGTGATCACCAAAGTTCATCTTTGTTACTTTGAGGAGGCGGACGTGTGTCCGCAGTGTTTCGAGTTCGGGTGCGAACTTGTTGTTTGAGGTGCGGCCTCGGCGAGCTTGTGGGCTTGCGATGTGTACGGACTACGGGGTTCGAGAGTTGTAGGTGTTGCGGCACCGAGTGATCCGTGGGATCGATTATAGTAGAAATCCTTCGTGTGTCGAAGGCGGGGATGTAGAGCAAGGGTGCTCGAACCTCGAAACAAATCCCTTGTGTTTGCGATTGCTCACTCTCTCTTTGTCTCTTGTTTATATCTTGCATGCTATTACTTGTCTTATCTTTACATGCTTGATATATTGTGTGCTTAATTGATATATGCTTGGGGATTATTTGCTAACACTTGTATTTAACCAAGAGAGCCAACGCGGCACCTCAACCTTATCTAGGGAATCTAGAGGAGTTAGTCCAGAGCCCTTGACGGGGAATTCGGCTATACTCTTGTGTTATACGTGGTGTTTAGTTTAAATAGTTTGTTTAGGTCATAATTGTTTTAATTCTGCATTATTTGGTATTTAGTGACCATTAGATTAGCCATCACCTATTCACCCCCCCTCTAGGTGACTTTACAATTGGTATCAGAGCCAAGTGCTCTTGATTTGGGTCTTACAACCTAGAGTTAAAGATCCTCTTTTTAGGCTAATCACTATTTTTGTACACACACCATGGATTTCATGTCACCACCCACTTTTGACATTCTTAACATCCAAATTTGGAAGGTTAAAATGTCTTTGTACCTCAAAGCCCTAGGCATTCATGTTTATCTTGCCATCACTAAAAATTCATATTGTTTAAATGGCAATAATTTTGAGGCTAATACAAAAGCCCTTCATGCTATAAAATCTACGTAAATAATGATTATTTATCTAGGGTTTCTAATATTGATTCGGCTTTTGTAGCATGGAACACCCTCATCTCCCTTGGCGAAAAAGATCTATATTATGCGGGGAGCGATTCGGATGTTGGAAGCGACACCTCCAACATGTGCTATATGGTCAAAGGGGATAACCCCCTTGAGGTAACTACCGAATCCGAGGTAGATGATAATGACATGTCATATGATGAGCTCACTTCATTTTGTCAATTACTTCTTGAGAAATATGACATGGTTAAGAAAGAAAATAAAAATTTGAAAAAGAATTTTGATTACATGCAAAAAGAAAATGATTCTTTTAGAAATAAGATTGCATGCATTGAAAAAGAAAAGAGGTTTTGAAAAATGATAATGTTTCCTTGCTTTCCAAATTGAGTGATCTTTGTGAAGGAAACACAAATTTGAAAAATAAAATTGTTTTGGTGAAAAAATAAAAGGAATTATTTTTCAAGAAAATTCTTGTTTGAAAGAAAATTGTTGAAAAAGAAAAGGATTTTGTTTCTAAAAAGAATAAGAAAAATGATTCTATATCTCACCATGCTTTACATGCCACCATTGATAATAGTGAGATTAACGTTTTGAAAAATAAAATGAATTATTTGAGCTCAACTTTGAGCACATGTGCATTTAATCATTCTAGATTGGAGTTTATGTTTTCAAAGAAACTAACTCCACACATTCATGCACATCATCATCATGCATATGCTTATGTTGCACGCCACGATCATACACATACACATAAGCATCCTAAGGTGTACAAGTGTACACATTGTGGCCGCAAAGGCCACTTAGCAATGTTTTGTTATGATAAGATTAATCATTTAAATTTTGCTAATAAAAATGTTTGGGTTCCTTACAAAGCTAACCCCAAGGACCCAAAGAAAATGGGTACCAAAATCCCCACCTTTGTTTTTTGATGTAGGTGAGGGCTCTCACAAAACGTGAGAGGAATGGTGCCTTGATGGTGGTTGCATGGACTTGAAGGACATATAATTGATGCACCGCTATCAAGGAGGTTTGGTGGGACTATCACCATGTTTGGAGTTTTGGAACATAGTTCCTTAGTCGGTAACTATTCCTAAACTCCTAGTTTATTTACATGCTTATTCATTTGTGATATCATATATCATGTTCATGTTTTTTTATGTGTTATGTGCTTCATGTGGTAAATACTAGTTTAAATGTAGTTTTTATCAAAACTTGTATTTATACATGTACAAATAGTGAGAACAAATTGATTCACATATGTTTTCTCTTCATGCTCATTTGTAACCACTATATGCACATATATAGGCTAGTTTTGATGATTCTTTCATTTATACTTGTTTTGCCTATTTTCATGTTTTACTTCATGTATATGTATTTTTGAAATTCAAATCTAATAAATATACATGTATACCCGTGAGTCTCTTGCCTTCATGCAAATACTTTTAATAGACTCTTTTATGTTTGGGATATGTATGTATATTGTTAGGATTGGATAGATCATACATATACCTTGAAGTTTGTTTTTAATGAAAAATGAATTTTCATGATTTGTTTTTTTAAAATGATCATTTTTGAGCTTCATTGACTATTTTCATGAAATTCTATTTACATAACGTTTGAACACTCACACTTTATTTGTTTTGTCATGACTTTGGTTCATGAACATATTTTTGAGCTTTATAGTCTTTGAGTGTCATCTCTTGTGTATTTGGTATGACTCATGAAATATATATGTTTTGATTTCATGTTTTGAAGGATCTTTAACTAGTTTTTCAAAAAAAAAAATTGTCTTTAACTAGTTAATTATTCTTCATGGGTAGTGGTTTTCACTATAAAATGTTTTCAAATCCTATTTTCGAAAACTCCTTCCTACACCATCCATGGGCGGATGGCTGGGCGAGTATGCCTAGTAAGCTTTATTGGAAAATTTTTTTGTTGGCCCAGGTTACAATCACCCGTTTTTAGTGTGTTTTGATGATTACAAAACATATTAGTTATTTGTACTAATATTGTTTATTGTTTAAGTGTGTTTCAGGATTCTAACTCTACTAGAAGGATTCTTCCCTAAAGAAAGGTGCTTTGGACTCAAGTCAACTCAATTTGGGCTCAAGAATCAAGTTTTGAAGATCATATGGTGAAAGCCCTCTTGAAGAACTTGAAGTCTTTAGAATCATTGTAAGAATAGAATGTTAAAGTTTGAGTGTTGGATATTGGCTCTAGGATACACATACACAATTTGGTTTTGTTAAAATGTGAGTCTTGTATTAAAGTTTTCATGTTTTAAATTTGGTTTCATGCCTTAGTAGATATTTACATGACCCTAAGTTTTACAAAATAAATATCATGTTTAGATCATATTTATATACTCCTACTAGCATGTTACTTAAGTTTGTTCAAACCCAAAACTATTTTACAAATTTTCTAAGTCAAAAAAATACTGATTTTCCTGTTTCAGGCTAACCGGCCGACCGACCCGGTCGACCGGCGCCAGTGCCAGGACGTGCACGTTTGTGCACGTCTGTCGGTTGACCGCCCGGGTCGACCGACTGTAAGCAGTTGCTCTCGGGTTTTCTGGGTCGACCGCCCGGTCGACCGCCAGAAGACCCGAGCCAACGGCTCTTTGCCAGCTGAGCTGGCGGTCGACCGGCCGGTCGACCGCCAAGCCTGCAACAGCCCAACGGCTCTTTCCTCTTTTGTGCAATTCTGAAATCTGTCTTTTGATCTGTTTTTGCAGACCTTTTTCTGAGGTTTTGGAGAACTTTTTCAGAGCAAATAAACTCTAAATAAATTGTTTTAAACCTATTTCTCTCCATATAATAGAGGAGAAGACTCTCTTGCAAAAACCAAGAAAAATCCTCAAGTTTTAAAAGTTTTCAAAGAGAAAAGAAAAGTGTTTAAGCTCTCCATTTCCAACTCTTTCTTGAGCTAGTTTTCAGTTGTGTTCCCTTGCAAAAATCATCTCTACAACTGAGTTTTTCTCACTACACTTCATAGAGCCAAAAATTCCTTACTCATTCTATAGTGAAGTTGTAAAAAGAGTGAGAGTGTTGTAAAAGAGTTTGGTGATCTTGTTGTGATCACTCTTGTTCTTGTGATCTTCTTGTTCTTGTGGAGACACCTCTTCGGTAGAGGTTATTGTACTTGGTGGAGCTCGGTGCTCGGGTCTTCTGTAGACCGTTGTAATCGTCCTCGGTGGATAGTGAAAACCCTTCACGGAGGTGAAGGCGGGGAGTAGAGCGGTGGCTCGAACCTCGAAACAAACATCTTGTGTTTGCGATTGCCTTGTGTCCATTCTTGCTTTAAATTTCTCTTGCACTCTATTGCTTTCAATTACTTGCTTGAGATCTAGTTTTATTTCCTTGTGTTATTGCTTGTGATACTTGTGATATATCTTGTGTGCATTTCATCATTGCATTTTATTCATACTTTGTTCGATCAATTCTCATACAACAAGGTTGCATTGCGCACCTCTAACCCATTCAAGGGAATTGGGAGGAAGGAGTTCAGAACCTCTCACGGGGTATTCGGCTCTTAGTCTTGTTTTGAGAGATCGTTGCATCATTCATCCATCTTAGTTTTAAAAAGATTGTTAGATTAGCAATTACACCTATTCACCCCCCTCTAGGTGTTTTTCAATTGGTATCAGAGCTTGGACTCTAGGCTCTTGGCTTAACAACCTTAGAGAGATCCTAATTTTGCTAATCATTTCATTCATACTCACTTAGTAAAAATGGCCGATGGAATTAAAACCCCTCCTAAGTTTGATGGACTTAACTTTCCCATATGGAAGGTTAAGATGACCGTTTTCTTATAATCTCTAGGAAGTCGAGTTGCAAAGGCCGTGACCAAACCCTTTAGTGCACCCCCCGGTGATGAATCTACTTGGTCCGAAATTAAGACTAAGGAATTTGATGCCAATGCTAGGGCTCACTATGCACTACTTCAAGCCCTTAATGATGATGACATAGCTAGAGTTATTCATTGCAAGTCCTCATATGAAATTTGGACACATTTGTTAGTTACACATGAAGGGACTTCACAAGTGAAGAGGGCTAAAGTAGACCTTCTTCGGTCCCAATATGAGAACTTTTGCATGCAAGAAATGAAACCATAGATGATATGGTTACAAGATTTACAAAGATCACTAATGGACTTTCTTCTCTAGGTGATGGTATTGACAATGACCAAAGAGTAAGGAAGATCATCCGGGCTCTTCCTCCTTCATGGGAAGTAAAAGCAACAACCTTGAAGGAACTCAATGACAAGGAGGAGATGGAGCTAATTGGTCTCATTGGGAACCTCAAAACCCATGAGATGGAAAGAAAGGCAAGGGAAGATATGGCTTCTTCCAAGAAAAAGACTATAGCCTTCAAAAGCCAATCCACACACTCCGACGAAGACGATGAAGAAGAAGATGACGAAGAGCTCTCACTTCTTGTGAAGAACGTCCGGAGGATGTACAACAAGGCTAAATTTCAAGGAAGAAGGAGATGGCAAGGAGGCAAAGAAGAAAGAAAGATAATTTGCTTCAATTGCCAAAGACCAGGACACATTGTTGCGGAGTGCCCGGATAAAGTGAAGCCCTCCACCTCAAAGAAGCCTTACAAGAAGAAGGCAATGAAAGCTACATGGGATTCTGAGAGCGAATCCGAGGAGGAAATCGACACCGCCAACATGTGCTTCATGGCAAATGAAAGCACAAGTAAGGTAACCCTTCCACTTCTCTTAATGATGAACTTTCCATGGATGAATTAGGAGAAGCATTTGTAGAACTTTCACATAACTATGACTCTCTTAAGAAAAAGTATCTAAAAATGAAAAGGAAAATGAATCTCTTAATCATCAAGTCTTTACTATTTCTAAAGAAAAAGATGAATTACTTTTCACTCTTGTTTCCACCCAAAAAGATTTTGACAAGTATAAGATTTCTTATAAAGGCAAGTCCTCACAAATTGATTCTAATGAGATTACTATGCTTAAAGAAAGAATAGACTCATTGGGAATTATTTTAAAAAATTGTGAGTTTGATAAGAAGAAGCTAGAGGCCATGTTTCCTAAGAAACAAGCCCCTAAGAAAAATGTTCACCATGCTCATGCTCATGTTCATACCACACAACCTTTACATCGTGGCAAACCCCCAAAGCATGCTCACACTTCACACACACATCATGCATTCATGTATGGAAGAGTGTTCTCATGTTCACATTGTGGGCGGAAAGGGCACTTAGCCAATTTTTGCTATGATAGACTAAGTGCATCTTTTCATAATGTTTGGGTTCGAAACACTAACTTTTAAGGACCCAAGAAAGTTTGGGTACCAAAGTCAACAATTTTGTTAAATGATATAGGTACCTTCCAAAGCCCAACGACGTAGAGGATTGTGGTATCTTGATAGTGGTTGCTCAAGGCACATGACTTGGGACATCAACAACTTTGCAACCCTATCAAGATACCATGAAGGTGGCACCGTCACCTTCGGAGATGATGCCAAGGTAAAATCATCGGTATTGGTAATGTAAAATTTGGCACATCCCCTTTAATTGAGAATGTAGTTTTAGTTGATGGACTCAAGCATAACCTCTTGAGTGTTAGTCAACTTTGTGATAAAGGTTTTGATGTTGTTTTTGATAATGTAGCCTGTAAAGTAATTGATAGAATTTCTAATACTTGTGTGTTTTTCGGTTTTCGTGAAAGTAATGTTTATATGATAGATATGTCTAATATGTCTTGTAATATTACTTGTTTAAAAGCCCTCAATGATGACTCTTGGTTGTGGCATAGAAGATTAGGCCATATTTCTTTTGACCATATATCTAGGTTAAACACAAAGGAAATGGTGAAAGGTATTCCTTGTTTGAGTTTTGAAAAGGACCGAGTTTGTGACGCATGTCAATTTGGGAAACAAACTAAGTCTTCTTTCAAGTTAATTGAGGATATCATGACATCACGTCCTTTGGAGTTAATCCATATGGATCTATTTGGCCCTACACAAACCAAAAGTCTAAGTGGGAATAGATTTGCATTTGTTTTGGTTGATGACTTTTCACGATTTACTTGGGTTTTCTTTCTTGAACACAAAAATCAAGCCTTTTCACATTTTCAAGCCTTTAAGAAAAGAGTTGAAAAGGAAAAAGATACTTCAATTTTAAGAATAAGAAGTGATAGAGGAGGTGAGTTCATTAACCTACCCTTTACCACTTTTTGTGAAGAACATGGAATTAAGCATGAACTTTCTTGTCCTAGAACTCCACAACAAAATGGAGTAGTTGAACGGAAAAACCGAACTTTACAAGAGATGGCTAGGACAATGCTAAGTGAATATGGTCTACCACATTATTTGTGGGCCGAGGCCGTTAATACATCATGCTATATATCAAATCGTGTTTTCTTATGTAAAAATACTTCAAAAACTTCTTTTGAAATGTACTTTTCTAGAAAACCAAATGTTTCATATTTAAAGTTTTTTGGATGCAAATGTTTTGTTTTAAATACAAAAGATAATTTAGGAAAATTTGATGCTAGATCTTATGAGGCTATTTTTGTTGGTTATTCTAACACTAGCAAGGCTTATAGAATCTTCAATAGATCATCTTTGACTATTGAGGAATCTATACATGTTAAGTTTGAAGAATCTAACTTGTTTGTTAAGAATGTTGTAGAAATAGATACTTTGGATGAAGGCTTGGAGAAAGTGACCTTGGAGGATACACCTACTATGGGAGACAAGCCAAAGGATGATGAAGGAAGTGAAGCTAAAGTAGAAGAGGCTCAAGGACATGAAATTCAATCAATTGACGTGGAGCCTACTCAACAACTTCCAAAGGGTTGGAGATACAATCCTCATCATCCCAAGGACCTCGTCATAGGTGAAGTATCTAAAGGAGTAACCACTCGCTCTAAACTTCATGATTATTGTGGTCATTATGCATTCATTTCTCATGTTGAACCCAAAAACGTCCTCGAAGCCGAGGCCGATTCATATTGGTTGCTAGCTATGCAAGAGGAACTCAATCAATTTGAGCGCAACCAAGTTTGGCACCTTATTCCTAGGCCCCATGATAGACCAACAATTGGTACTAAGTGTCTTTAAGAACAAGTTGGATGAATCGGGTAACGTTGTTAGGAATAAAGCTAGGTTAGTTGCTCAAGGTTACACTCAAATCGAAGGAATCGATTTTGAAGAAACCTTTGCACCCGTAGCACGGCTTGAAGCCATACGGATGACACTAGCATTTGCCTCATATAAAGATTTTAAATTGTTTCAAATGGATGTTAAAAGTGCTTTTCTAAATGGTTTTATTGAAGAGGAGGTGTATGTTGAACAACCCCCCGGGTTTGTTGACCATACACATCCGGATTTTGTGTTTAAATTAGATAAAGCTCTTTATGGTTTAAAACAAGCCCCTAGGGCTTGGTATGAAAGACTTTCTTCATTTTTAATTTCAAATGGTTTTAAGAAAGGTAAAATTGACACAACTTTGTTTACAAAACATGTAGAAAAAGATATTCTTATTGTGCAAATTTATGTTGATGATATTATTTTTGGTTCTACTAATGAATCTCTTTGCCAAGCTTTTGAATCATGCATGAAGAAAGAATTTGAAATGTCTATGATGGGGGAACTCAACTATTTCCTTGGACTCCAAATCAAGCAAAGGAAGGATGGGATCTTCATCAATCAAGCCAAGTACACAAAGGAATTAATCAAAAGGTTCGGGCTTGAAGGATCTAAAGTAAGCAAAACTCCCATGGCAACAACTACCAAGCTTGACAAGAATGAACAAGGTAAAAGTGTAGACATTAAGCTTTATCGTAGCATGATTGGTAGTTTATTGTATTTGACAGCTAGTAGGCCGGATATTATGTTTTCCGTTTGTCTTTGTGCACGTTTTCAATCTTGTCCTAAAGAGTCTCATATAATTGCGGTTAAACGCATAATTAGATACCTTAAGGGCACTATTGAAATGGGTTTGTGGTATCCGAAAACCGGCCAATTTTCAATGACGAGTTTTTCGGATGCCGACTATGCGGGTTGTAGGGTAGATAGGAAGAGCACAAGTGGAACATGTCAATTCTTAGGTAATTGCCTTGTATCTTGGTCTTCCAAAAAGCAAAATTCGGTAGCCCTTTCAACCGCCGAGGCGGAATATGTTGTGGCCGGAGCTTGTTGTGCACAAGTTCTTTGGATGAAACATACTCTCCTTGACTATGATTTACACTTTGATCATGTTAAAATATTTTGTGATAATACTAGTACTATTCACATGACAAAGAATGCAAATCAACATAGTAAAACCAAACACATTGACATTAGGTATCACTTTCTTAGAGATCATTATGAGAAAGGTGATATTGATTATGTTTCTATCGATTTTCAACTTGCCGATATTTTTACTAAACCTCTAGATTATGCTAGATTTTCATTTATTTGTGGTGAGTTGAATGTTTACATTATGGATTCTTAAAGAAAAATTTCTTTTGTTTCTGATTTGTTTAACCCTTTTTGATGTATGACAAAAAGGGGGAGAAAAAGTATATATAAGTTTGTTTTTGGTGTATTTTGATGTGTTTTGTTTATGGTGTATTTTGATGTATTTGAGTTTTGACAAAACTATTGTGTTTTCAATGCTTCATGTATCTTACTCATTGTCATTCTTTATACATAGCATTATTTGAGGGGGAGCTTTCCAAGCTCTTCTTCCATGTTTGTTTAAATAACCTATATGTTTTGTCATCATCAAAAAGGGGGAGATTGTTGGCCCAAGGTTATAATCACCCGTTTTTAGTGTGTTTTGATGATTACAAAACATATTAGTTATTTGTACTAATATTGTTTATTGTTTAAGTGTGTTTCAGGATTCTAACTCTACTAGAAGGATTCTTCCCTAAAGGAAGGTGCTTTGGACTCAAGTCAACTCAATTTGGGCTCAAGAATCATGTTTTGAAGATCATATGGTGAAAGCCCTCTTGAAGAACTTGAAGTCTTTAGAATCATTGTAAGAATAGAATGTTAAAGTTTGAGTGTTGGATATTGGCTCTAGGATACACATACACAATTTGGTTTTGTTAAAATGTGAGTCTTGTATTTAAGTTTTCATGTTTTAAATTTGGTTTCATGCCTTAGTAGATATTTACATGACCCTAAGTTTTACAAAATAAATATCATGTTAGATCATGTTTATATACTCCTACTAGCATGTTACTTAAGTTTGTTCAAACCCAAAACTATTTTACAAATTTTTCTAAGTCAAAAAAAATACTGATTTTCCTGTTTCAGGCTGACCGGCCGACCGGCGCCAGTGCCAGGACGTGCACGTTTGTGCACGTCTGTCGGTCGACCGCCCGGGTCGACCGACTGTAAGCAGTTGCTCTCGGGTTTTCTGGGTCGACTGCCCCGGTCGACCGCCAGAAGACCCGAGCCAACGGCTCTTTGCCAGCTGAGCTGGCGGTCGACCGGCCCGGTCGACCGCCAAGCCTACAACAACCCAACGGCTCTTTCCTCTTTTGTGCAATTCTGAAATCTGTCTTTTGATCTGTTTTTGCAGACCTTTTTCTGAGGTTTTGGAGAACTTTTTCAGAGCAAATAAACTCTAAATAAATTGTTTTAAACCTATTTCTCTCCATATAAATAGAGGAGAAGACTCTCTTGCAAAACCAAGAAAAATCCTCAAGTTTTAAAAGTTTTCAAAGAGAAAAGAAAAGTGTTTAAGCTCTCCATTTCCAACTCTTTCTTGAGCTAGTTTTCAGTTGTGTTCCCTTGCAAAAATCATCTCTACAACTGAGTTTTTCTCACTACACTTCATAGAGCCAAAAATCCCTTACTCATTCTATAGTGAAGTTGTAAAAAGAGTGAGAGTGTTGTAAAAGAGTTTGGTGATCTTGTTGTGATCACTCTTGTTCTTGTGATCTTCTTGTTCTTGTGGAGACACCTCTTCGGTAGAGGTTATTGTACTTGGTGGAGCTCGGTGCTCGGGTCTTCGGTAGACCGTTGTAATCGTCCTCGGTGGATAGTGGAAACCCTTCACGGAGGTGAAGGCGGGGAGTAGAGCGGTGGCTCGAACCTCGAAACAAACATCTTGTGTTTGCGATTGCCTTGTGTCCATTCTTGCTTTAAATTTCTCTTGTACTCTATTACTTTCAATTACTTGCTTGAGATCTAGTTTTATTTCCTTGTGTTATTGCTTGTGATACTTGTGATATATCTTGTGTGCATTTCATCATTGTATTTTATTCATACTTTGTTCGATCAATTCTCATACAATAAGGTTGCATTGCGCACCTCTAACCCATTCAAGGGAATTGGGAGGAAGGAGTTCAGAACCTCTCACGGGGTATTCGGCTCTTAGTCTTGTTTTGAGAGATCGTTGCATCATTCATCCATCTTAGTTTTAAAAAGATTGTTAGATTAGCAATTACACCTATTCACCCCCCCCTCTAGGTGTTTTTCATTTTATCTTGAGCATATAAAGGGTGGTAGGTTATGAGTTATATACTTGATTTACATTGTTATTTTCAATTGGTATCATTGGATCTCTTCATTGGTATCTAAATTGATAATTTGTATATACTCATATTTTGTTTTCTATATATGTATGCTTCATTATTTTCATAATATCAATTTTTATTGGTATTCTATTTTTCATACATATATATGATTTTCATGTGCTTGCTTTACAATGGGTTTACATATTTAAAGCACAAAATTAGTTTATGCTAAGCTTGATCTAAAACTTTATTTTCAATTGGTATCTCAATTGATATTTTTTAATAAAGTTATGCATTGTTTTTCAATTGATATCAATATGCTTCAATTTCAAATTTGTTATAAATTTACAATTGATATCAATATGTATTACCTATTTGAAAAATTCAAAATTTGTAATGTTTATTTACAATTGGTATCAATATGGTTTTTTTTACAATTGGTATCAACATGATTTTTTTTACAATTGGTATTTTAAAATTTGACTACAATTGGTATCTTAAAATTTTTTTAAGGTATCTCAAATTTGTTTTATTGAGAAAACAAAATTCAAAATTTTGTTTGAAAAATTAAAAATCAAAACATTTTTGATTTGTATTGCCTATATGGAAGGGGAGCTTAACATCTCTTCTACATATAGATTCATGTTGAGTGTATCTTGTATTGAGGAGCTTGATAACTCTTTTTTATGTGATACACGTGTGTAGGGGGAGCTTCACATCTCCTCTTATGCATTACATAATATGTGTTATGTGAATTGGGGCTTGTCATCCCTTCTTCATGTAATGCATATGTGTAGGAAAGTTAACTTAGCGTCTTCCTCTTCATGAATGTATATCACATATAACTATTTATTGATTTGAGTTTACCCCTTCATTGGTTCTTTTTTTCGGACAAAAAGGGGGGAGAGAAATTTATTTGTTGGTTTTTACTTTAACCCCTTTGTTGATGATTGACAAAAAGGGGGAGAAGTATTTGAGATATATGCATGTTTTCCTTGTTTAAGGGGGAGAAGTATTGTATTTGTGTTTATGCATATATGTTTTGTTTTGCAGATAGGAGAAAAAGATTTTGTGATTTTGTTTTATGCTTGATTAGCATGTTTACTCCTACATTTGCATACATGTTTATGTGCTTCATTGCCATATCTTATTGTTTATGTGCTATGCATGAGTTAAGGGGGAGCTTCTTTGAAGCTTTACTTTAATCCATGCATATATAACTTCATGAGTTTTGTCATCATCAAAAAGGGGGAGATTGTTGGCCCAAAGGCCCATCACTCTAGTTTTGATGATGATCAACTCATGTAGTTATAGTATTAATGATCTTGTGTTTAATTAGTGATAAATTTATGATCAAGATCTTAGTAGGTGCATAGCTTCAACAAAGGATTTGAAGTCAAGTTTTGGAGCTTGCACGGTGTTTGGACCAAGTCAAGAAGGCTTCAAGTGAAGACTTCAAGAAGATGAAGACTTGAGTCTAGGTTTGTTTTAGTAAGATTTTGTTTATAGATAAAATGTAAAGGATAGAATAGTTGGTGGATTGCTCTAGTATATCATATACACACACACTCTTGTTTTAGTTTGTTTTTATAAAAGAATTTTCTTTTAGAAAAATACTTGTTTGGTTTTTGGTATTCAAGTTTATATGTTTTAACCAAAATCATGTTTAGAGCTTAATGTCAAAAACATAGATATTTCACCATGTTTGTGTAGTGGATCATATCCATACACTCTATGCTTCAAAGAGTTTTAATATCTTGTTTTTGTATTTGGAGAAGTTTTGGAAACATCAATTTTGAAAAAATACTGTTTTTCATTTGAGCCAATATTTTCAACTTACAAAAATAGTCCAAATCTTTTGTAACATGCCTTGATTTTGTGCAAGCATGTTTGTTTATCAAAGTATATTGGTAAAACTATTTTTGTAGATTTTTCAGTATTTTATGGGATTTTATTTGAGCCAAAAAGATAAACTTTTTAATCCCAGATTTCTGTTCCAAGCTTCAGCCGGTCGACCGAAGTCTGAAGTCGGTCGATTGGGCGGTCGACCGACGTGCACAGACGTGCACGCCTTTGTACACTGGAGGGCCGGTCAACCGATCCGGTCGACCGCCAGAGAGCTTTTGCTCTCTGGAAAACCCCGGTCGACCGAGCGGTTTGCCGACAGAGAAACTGCTCTCTGTTCCAGAGGCTCAGTCGACCGAGCCGGTCGACCGAAGCCCCAACGATCAGATTTCTGACCGTTGGCGGTCGACCGGGCGGTCGACCGACAGCTCTGTCAGACCCCAACAGCTAGTTTTTCTAGCTCTATAAATTGGGGCATTTGGGGGCTGTTTTGATTAAGATTTTTTAGTAGGTTTTGAGCCAGTTTTTCCTACTTCATTAAAAGAGTTTTCTCCACTAAATTGAGAGCTAATACTTCCAATCAAAAGGGGAGTTTTACCAAGAGTGTTTAAAAGAGATTTTTCTTGAGTTTTTCCTCCACCATTCTCATCCTTGTTTTCTCACAAACACTTGAGCAACCCATTGACATATTCATTCTATAGGAGTGTTTTTGTGAGAGTATTTTAGGTGATCAAGAGTTGTGATCACCAAAGTTCATCTTTGTTACTTTGAGGAGGCGGACGTGTGTCCGTAGTGTTTCGAGTTCAGGTGCGAACTTGTTGTTTGAGGTGCGGCCTCGGCGAGCTTGTGGTCTTGCGGTGTGTACGGACTAGGGAGTCCGAGAGTTGTAGGTGTTGCGGCACCAAGTGATCCGTGGGATCGATTATAGTGGAAATCCTTCGTGTGTCGAAGGCGGGGTGTTGATTGAGATTTCCTGCACACAAAATATAAGATATTAGATTTAGAACAAGATGTGCAAGGTGCTCAATTCTAATCCGCTGTAGCAAGGCTATGCGGGTCGTGATCCTCAGGGAGGGACTGCGATGGAAGCGTTAAGCAAGTTTCTCTAAAGTTTTTATTTTTATTAGTTAAGTTAGAAAGATAGCGGTATTTACAATGGTCGGAAAAAGAATATGGAGATGAGTTATGATTTAATCTACAAAAAGAAAAGAAAAGAAAAGAAAAGAAAAGAATACTTACTTGAGTTTGGTTGAAGAAAAACGTGAAAACCTTACATGTTCTATCTTGCTTAGGAGGCGTTCAACGCATAGATCATAAACTCGAGCCCGGTCCTTGTGCACATTATATCGTCAAGCATATCAAGAACGAAGTGATGCGAAGCTTTGGAACTGGAGAACGTTTTCATGAACTATCGTTGGCTCTCACGTAGCTTAGTTATACTTGTTTGGAATTCACTTGCATGTTCATCAATCAGCCACAAAGAAATCACAGAGAAAAAGAAATAGAAAACAAAAGGAAAAGTAAAACACAAGAATAATAAACAAAAGAAAAATATTACCTTTATTCATGAATACAATGGCCGAGAAGAGGAAGATACATCGGTGTCACGCTCAATATAAACCTCTCTCTCTCTTGAAAATAAAAAGAAACCCTAATTACAAACTAGAAGAAAGAACGAAACTAAACCCTAGCTTTTGGCCCTTTGCTGGACGCTGGATGCCCTGTACGTTACACTGCAGGGGGTATTTATAGGTGCAGAAGGAGTTAGAGTCCAGTTACAACTCTCCCACGAAAGCTGATCCCCAGACTCGTCAGAAATGCCGCGGAAATGGGAAATTTGCCGCGGAAACGCGGCACTTTTGTAGCCAAATGCCACGCTCTTTGGCGCGTGGCCTCTCCTGGTCCGTCCATCTGGGCGTTTCCTTCTAGAAATTGCATCCTGGCTCTTAATCTTTGGATTTGGATATAACTTGGTAATCAAGTTACCTAGATCCCAAATCTTTTTCACGAATTTTCCTTCTCTTCTTTTAGCTTTTATCCTCATCCTGCAAGTGTTTAGGGTTGAATAGAAGTCTATCCTTTCCTCTTCTTTGTATTTGCAACTTTGGCCCTTGTGTATTTGCAATTTTGACAATTGATATTTGCACTTTTACACCTGGGCTTCAAACATGGGCTTGGATCTGGGCTTTTGGGCTTTTTAAGCTTTATTTATTGTTAAAATAATAATTCGAGGCCTGCACACAATAAATTATAAATTATTAATAAATATGCAGAATTAAATGAATAAATATGAAAATGTGATGGTAAATATGATGATAAAAATGCACTTTTCACTACCAATCACGGGGATGTAGAGCAAGGGTGCTCGAACCTCGAAACAAATCCCTTGTGTTTGCGATTGCTCACTCTCTCTCTCTCTCTCTCTCTCTTTGTCTCTTGTTTATATCTTGCATGCTATTACTTGTCTTATCTTTACATGCTTGATATATTGTAGGCTTAATTGATATATGCTTGGGGATTGTTTGCTAACACTTGTATTTAACCAAGAGAGCCAACGCGACACCTCAACCCTTATCTAGGGGAATCTAGAGGAGTTAGTCCAGAGCCCTTCACGGGTAATTCGGTTACACTCTTGTGTTATACGTGGGCTTTGGTTTAAATAGTTTGTTTAGGTCATAATTGTTTTTAATTCTGCATTATTTGGCATTTAGTGACCATTAGATTAGCCATCACCTATTCACCCCCCCCTCTAGGTGACTTTACAATTACATGGATTATTGCTACATGGATATTATTGTATTTCTGTTACATGACTATTTTCCGTTACTGAACATATGAGCTGGTTATACGCAATGTGTGAAAATAAGTGCCACGTGGATCTAAGCCACGGTTGCTACCTCTAGAATCCCACATCTCGTATTTCCCACTTTTTGTTATCTTGTTTCAAGATATCAACAAAGCTCACGTCCTATTATCGTTTTTCTCATACCATGCACTGTTTTAGTTCTTGATACATTGTGTAGTTTAACTATAATAAATATAACATGGGTATGAGGGAGACTTGATGGTTGACTAGGTCTTTCGGGTGGATGTCATGAATTCATATTTATTCCACTGCTGGGGATGGTAGCGCTGGTTACCAATTGTATATAGCTCATTGAGCTTCTTGTTTCTTGCTCCTGCCCTAGCGAGTAGCCTTGGTCTCAGCAGTCAGGGTTTGTGTAAGGTCGTGGTCCCGGGTATGCACGGGATACACTCACCTGATCAGAACTCCTCGATCATTGAGTTTCCAATTAACATAATAAGAGAATATATATAATGATGACGACAGGAACGCTTGTTATTGCGTCACTCTCTCGTTTGGAGCATGGTACTCGTATGCCATGTTCGGATGGGATCAGCCGGAGTACGGGCTCCGGTATGAACTGCCAGTGGTTTGGGACACTGAAAGAGATTGATTAAAATACCAGGCGGTACTGATTGTTATTATTGTATAAACAACATGACTTGCCCGCTACATGTAGATTACTATTCAGTTGTACTTATTACTTTTCCTGATAATTTATCCACTATCATGTCACCTGTATACATTGTTACATTTTCTGTTACTGGTTACACTTCATGTGGTGACACATATTCATGTACACGTATTTTCTGCATTCCTGTATTCTATTTCATGTATACCCTGTAGACACAGTTACTATATAATCACAACACTATAACATAGTTATTCTGCGTACTTTATATCTACATGTTCATATTCATCACGATATTATTATGCTATTGTTATTATTAGAATAAACAAGAAATATAAAGTAATTAAAACTTGTTACATGTTACTTATACACACTGATGTATTTAGAAACGCTTAATACTGTATCATATTACGCATATCGAGAATAATATATAACTTGCATAACTCTATTGATTGTAGTAACGTAATCCCCCAAAGTGATTTATTTATTATTTTTGATAGCACAGGTCGGACATATACTATAGTGGTAATGATACTGTTATAACATGCTAGGTATTGATGATGTTAAAATATGACACTGGTATATTTCTCTAGATTATTACTATAATTATTTTGTATTACTGGCATTTAAACATATATTATATATTATTATCGTGATTGTATTACTATAATATATAGTACTCTCTCCTTTATTTTACCACTCACTAGGTCGCTTTCAGACGACCTTGGGTTTACGTGCCCAGGTTGTGTTGGCCCAAAATCCCATCACTCTAGTTTTGATGATAATTAACTCATGCAATTATAGTACTAATGATCTTGTGTTTATTAAGTTTCAGACATTTAATCAGATCTCAGTCGGTGCCTGACTTCAACAAAAGATTCGAAGTCAAGTTTTGAAGCTATCACTTGCTGATTCATGAGCTCACGCTTCAAGATTGCATCAAGTACTCAAAGAGGAGTCTAGCTCATGGATCAAGTTTGGATCAAGTCGAGATGGAGAAGAAGACTTTCATGAGAAGATTTTATAGAAGACTTGAGTCTAAATTTGTAAATTTAAGATTTTTGTTTTAGGATAAAATGTAAAGGATAGATAAGTTGTGGATTGATCAAGCTTATTTTTACACACACACAAAATATTTATGATATCTTTCATGTTAAGAGTTTTAGCTTTCCGTTTAACAGTTTTGATTTTGAGTTTCAAAGAATACATCTTTCAGTTTCATGAATAAATTTCATCAAAACAAGTTTATATGGTTTATATGTGTATTAGATTTCATCCATATACATTGTTGCTTCATATTGTTTAGATAATTTATTTTGATGAGTTTATATCAAGTGTTTAAGTTTTGTTATTATCAAAACTTATTTTGGAGCTTAAAGTCAAAACAAGTATATTTCATTTACTTTGTGTATTGGATTCTATCTATATACACTATACTTCAAATGTGTTTGAATATCTTATTTTTGTATTTGTACAAGTTTTGAAAAAATCAGTTTTTCATTTAGAAAGTTTGTTTTTGAAAAATACCGGCTTTGGTTTAAGCTTAAATTTCTTTACCTCAAAAATAGTTCACATGTTTGTAATGTTGGCCCAGAGGCCTTCCACTCTAGTTTTGATGATGATTAACTATGTAGTTATAGTTTACTAATAATCTTGTGATATTTTAGTTTCAGATATTTAACTAAGATATTAGTAGGTGATTAGCTTCAACAAAGGTGTTTTGGAGCTTTCACATGGTGATTTTAGAGCTCGAGCGTCAAAGTTCACATCTAGCACTCGTTGGAGTCAAGCTCGGTGGATCACGTTTGGATCGAGTCGACTTGGAGACGGCACTCTACAAGAAGACATCGGTTTGTTTTAGAATAGTTAGTTTAGATCCATTGTAAAGATTAGATAGTGTGATATGCTCAAGTCACAACACACACACTTGTTTCAAGTTTCATGTTTATTGGTTTTGGTTTTCGGTTTAACCGATCTTGGTTTTCATGAATAGAATTGAATCAAAACAAGTTTACATGGTTTAATATATATTAGATTTGATCTATATACATGTATGCTTCATATTCTTAGAAAAGCTTATTTTGATAACCTATTCATGTATTTGAGTTTTGTATTTAAACAAAACTTATTTTCGGATTTAATGTCAAAAACATTGATATATGTCCCTTTCTTGCATATTGGATTCTATCCATATACTATATGCTTCAAAGTTGTTTAAATATCATGTTTTTGTATTTACATGTGTTTTGAAAAAATCGGATTTCCATTTAAAAATTTAAGTTTTGGAAAATACAGAATTTTGTTTAAGGCCAATTTTTCAAGTCATAAAAATGGTTCAAAATGTTTGTAACATAGTTTGATTTTTACTCAAACATGTTTGTATTTCAAAGATATAACAAGAACCTATTTTTGTGGAATTTATGAGATTTTATGGGATTTATTTGATAATAAAAAGACCAGTTTTCAAGTTTTGTATTTTGCCCTGCCAGGCTCTGGCGGTCAATCGGGACGGTCGACAGGACCAGTGATCGGTCGACCGGACCGGTCGACCGATGTGCACAAGACGTACACAAAGGCCAGTATGTTTGGCCGGTCAACCGAGCGGTCGACCGACGGAAGTCAGCCCACACTCGGGTTGGCCCGGTCGACCGGGCGGTCGACCGGCCCGAGAGCCGTTGCTATCTGGTTCTGGGCACGGTCGACAGGGCGGTCGACCGGAGGGCTCAACGGTCGATTTTTTAACCGTTGGCCGGTCGACCGGAAGGCCAATCTGGGCCTTTTCTGCTGCCAACGGGCAGATTTCAAATTGGGTATAAATATCCCCCCATTTGAGTTGTTTTCTAAACAAGTTTTCAAGAGCAAAATTTTAGATCTTTTCAAGTGTTTTAAGAGCAAGTTTTTCAAAGAGTTTTTGGGTTTAAAAGATCAATCTTCATTTGTTTTTAAAGTGTTTGATAATTCAAAGAAAATAGTCTTTTGGGAATTGGTTTTTGATCTAAAAATTCTATATCTATTTGGAGATTTTCTCAAGTGATTTTTTTTGTTCAAAAACTTTGTTTTCTCACACTTGAGCTTATCTACTATCCTATCTATTAGGATCTTTGTTTTGTGGGAAAAAAATTGGTTCGTGGTTGTGGAAACTACCAAGTTGCCTTCCATCTTTGTGATATCCCTCTAGTGAGAGGTGATTGATTTGTTATCCCTCTTGTGTAGAGGTGATTGTGGAAGTGTTATTTGGCCCCCTCTAGTGAGAGGTGGAGATTGTGTTGGAATCCCTCAAGTGTGAGGTGATTTATTTGAGTGGCTTTGTGCCTAGCCTCTAACTGTAGAGGTTGTGTTGTATTTGAGAGAGGAGTTGTGTACTCTCAGTTATTGTATTGCCCCAAATCCTCAGTGGAGGTTCCCTGTGTGGGAAGTCCTGTGTGGACGAGTTAGTGGAAATCCTTCTGTGTGAAGGCGGGGACGTAGAGCTGTGTGCTCGAATCTCGAAACATATCTTGGTGTTTGCGTTTGATCCACTTTCTCTAACTCTCTCTCTCTCTCTTATATTGTGCCTTGCATTGATTCATATTGTCATATCATTCTTATATGCTTGTTTGTGTTTGTTTGTGTGCCTCACTTGTGTTTAATCACGAGAGCTTCATATAGCACCTTAACTCTTATTCAGAGGAATTAAGAGGAGTTAGTCCAGAACCCTTCACTAGGAATTTGGCTACACTCGTTGGTTACACTAAGTGTGTTGCAATTAGTTTTTAATTTCTGCATTATTGTTCATAGATTAGCCGTACACCTATTCACCCCCCTCTAAGTGTACTTACAATTGGTATCAGAGCTTACGCTCCTGATATTAGGTTTAACCACCTAGGAGTGTGATCTTGGTTTTGCTAATCTACATTTGCATTTGCATTTGCACACATATAGTTTGCACTCATGGATAGCCCTCCTATGTTTGATATCTCTAGACTTAATATATGGAAGGTTATGATAAGTTACCATTTAAAAGCCCTAGGTTATAAAGTTTACCTTACTATTACCAAGGAATCCTACCTTAGTGATAGCAAGCATACAGTGGCCAATGCACAAGCCCTTAAGGCACTTAGAGCATCTGTTGATAAAAATAATTACATGTATTTTCTCATTATGATTCTGCTTTTGCAGTGTGGAACATTTTGACATCTCCCGAGCTACCAACGATTATCAATAAGAAGAGGAAATCTAGTCGAGATAAGTCCGACGAATGTTGCTTCATGGTCCAAGGGAATGACTCTCTTGAGGTACACTCGGATACTCAACTAGATGTTAGTACTAGTTCTTATTGCAATGAGTGTATGGATGCACAAGCCTTAAATGATGAACTAGCTAAAAATTGTGAAAACTTGATTTCAAAATATAAACTTTTGAAAAGGATAGTTTTGGTTTAAAAGAAGAAAATAAAAATTTATCTTCTAAACTTGAGATTACTTTGCAAGAAAGGGATGAGATTTCAAGTGAACGTGACTCACTTAAATCCCAACTTGATCTTGCTCTAAAAGAAAATGAAATTTTGAAAAATAAAAATGATTATGAAAATGTTTTGAAGAACAATGAAATTTTAACTTCAAAACTTGATTTTGTCGTAAAAGAAAATGTTTCTTTGAAAAACAAAATTGATTTGATTTCAAAAGATTTAGAAGTTTGCTTAAATGAAAATAAATCTTTAAAAATTGATATTGATACACATGTTTGCCATGCTAATATAGCTTCTCCTTCTAGCATACCTATTGCATGCACCTCTTTTTCCATGATTGAAAATGATATATGTTTATTAAAGGAGTGTGGATTGTTTGGGCTCCACTTTGAGCCATTGTGCCATGAACCATACAAGGTTGGAATTCATGTTTCACAAGAACAAGTTCCATCTATGCATGCACACCATACACGGCATACACATGCTCCCACATTCACACCTATCACACAATGTATGCTCATGTGTACACATGTACACATTGTGGACGTAAGGGCCACCTTTCTAAGTTTTGTTATGATCGTATACATGATTCAAATTTAGCAACTAAATTGTTTGGGTTAGCAAAGGAACTAACCCCCATGGACCCAAAAGAGTGTGGGTACCAAAGATCACTCCTATTGTATTTGATGTAGGTGTGGGCTCTAACATGACGTGAGAGTGATGGAGCCATGAGGTGGATGCGTTCCGAGCTTAAAGAGGACTATTTGGATGCACCACTTTCAAGGGGAGTTTGGTGGGAAGACCACCATGGTTTGGAGACATATTGATGTACCCTCATCGGTTTTGGTAACGATCTCTTACTCCTCATTTATGTTTACATGCTTTTCATGTCATTGATTTTTAGCATGATTTGATATTAAATGCCATGATAATTAGATTAGTGATATGCATGATTAGTATTTAAGACACCCATGTTTATATGAATTTATATTTAGTGTTCTCACTTTAGTTTAGCTATTGTGTATATCATAGATCTAATGCATGTTCATTTACATAATGATCATATATATGTTTATAAGTTTTATTTTGATTTCTATGCTTCATGTTTTGATTACACGTCTAGATGTTAGTTTTCATTAAAACTTAGGTATATACTTGTACAACTAGTGAGCCACAAATAGATTATTATGTGTTTGTGCTTAAACGCTCATTTGTACCCATTAGATGTACTAGTATAGTCTAGTTTTGATAATTCATACATTTTGACTTGTATTCCATATTTTGTACATGTTTTTCATATTTATGTTAAACTTCATGTATATGTCCATTTTGTCCAAACTAATAGTTATACATATACATCCTTGAGCCACTTGCCTTCATGCATATACTTTTGTGGACTCATTCATGTTTGGATATGTATGTATGCTCTTGCTTGTACAAGACATACATATGCCATAAAGATTAAATTACTTTGATGAAAATTAGATTTTCTTATTTTTCATGTTTCAAGGAATTTCATTATGAGCTTGATTGCCTATTTCCATGACTTGTCTTTCACAAAACTTGTACACTCATATTACTTGATGTTTTCTCATGATTTTGTTTTCATGAGTATTATATGTGCTATATAGATTTTGAGTGACATTGGTTTAGTGATTTTCATATTTTATGGAATATATTCTTATTTTATTCCTTACTTGAAGGATTTCGTACTAGTTTTCAAATTTATCATATAACTAGTTCGTATTCTTCATTTTGGAAGAGTTTTCAATTATGCTAAACTATTTTCAAACCTATTTTTGAAAACCCTTTCCTTCCAAGGGCGGCTGGTTGGGCGACCATACCTTGTATGCTCTTAATTGTAAATCTATTTAAACATGTGCATGAATGGGTGGTAGGGAATATGAGTTATACACTTGATTCTTATTGTACTTTCAATTGGTATCCTTGGATCTTTTCAATTGGTATCACTATTGATATTCTTTTTGTATACTCATATATGTTTTTATATATGTATGCTTACACTTCAAATAGTATCAATTTCGATTGGTATTCAATTTTTCATACATATATATATGCTTTATTTGTGCTTACTATATCTCTATATCTTTGAGCACAAATTTTAGCTATGCTAAGCTTGATTTCTTAAATGACTATTATATTTCAATTGATTATATTTCAATTGGTATCTTATACAAGCTTATGCATCATGTTGTTTGGTATTTCATAAAGGGGGAGAAAATTCATATTTCACCTTTTAATTGGTTTTGTTTATCTTTGGTATTTTACTCCCACACTTTATGTTGAAAAATGATTGAAAAATGAGATTGATTTTTTTTGGTATCATATGCTCCTAATGAAAAATTACTTTCAATTGGTACTAATTTTTACAATTGGTATCAAGATTACCTATATGTTTACATCTTTCAATTGATATCAAATTTTTTTATGTTTTATTTACTTTCAATTGGTATAATATAGACATGTTTATTTAAATTTATATTAAAAATATTTGTTTTATGTACTTTCAGTTGGTATCTTTTATTTATTTTCAATTGATATCATGATGCACTAAATTGATATATTTTTTTTCAATTGGTATCATAATGTTTTGATTTGATTTCACCCCTTGTTGATTTTTTTTGTTTCAGACAAAAGGGGGAGAACATTATTTTATTGTTTACTTTAACCCCTTTATTAATGATTGACAAAAAGGGAGAGAAGTATTTGAGTTTATATGCACGTTTATTGTTTATTTGTAAGTTTATATCAAAGTTTGTTTTAATTGGTATCAAGAGAGTTTGTTTGATGTTTTGATATTTTTTTGATGTTTTGTTGATATTGGTATCAAGAGCATGGATATTAGTAATAAGAACATATTTTGTTGTTTTGTTTTATTAGTATCAAGAACTTTTGTTAAAATTTTTATTGTTGGTATCAAGAGCTTTTATTGATTATCTTTCAATTGGTATCAAGAGCTTTTATTGATTGGTATCAAGAGCTTTTATTGCTTTTATTGATAAAACTTTCAATTGAAATTTTTATTGGTATCAAGAGCAATAATTTAAAGAACATGTTTATTTTAAGTTTATATTTTCAATTGGTATTTAAGAACATGTTTATTTTAAACAAAAGGAAAAGTAATTTATTTTAAAATTTGGTATCAAGAGCATGTTTATTTCATTATGCATGTTTATGCATATTCATGTTTAATATTCATTGCATATCTTATTGTTTATTTCTATGCATGAGTTAAGGGGGAGCTTCTTTGAAGCTTAACTTTAATTCATGCATATATAACTCCATGAGTTTTGTCATCATCAAAAAGGGGAGATTGTTGGCCCAGAGGCCTTCCACTCTAGTTTTGATGATGATTAACTCATGTAGTTATAGTTTACTAATAATCTTGTGATATTTAGTTTCAGATATTTAACCAAGATATTAGTAGATGATTAGCTTCAACAAAGGTGTTTTGGAGCTTTAACATGGTGATTATAGAGCTCGAGCGTCAAAGTTCACATCTAGCACTCGTTGGAGTCAAGCTCGGTGGATCACGTTTGGATCGAGTCGACTTGGAGACGGCACTCTACAAGAAGACCTCGGTTTGTTTTAGAATAGTTAGTTTAGATCCATTGTAAAGATTAGATAGTGTGATATGCTCAAGTTCACAACACACACACTTGTTTCAAGTTTCATGTTTATTGGTTTTGGTTTTCGGTTTAACCGATCTTGGTTTTCATGAATAGAATTGAATCAAAACAAGTTTACATGGTTTAATGTATATTAGATTTGGTCTATATACATGTATGCTTCATATTCTTAGAAAAACTTATTTTGATAACCTATTCATGTATTTGGGTTTTGTATTTAACAAAACTTATTTTCGGATTTAATGTCAAAAACATTGATATATATCTCTTTCATGTATATTGGATTCTATCCATATACTATATGCTTCAAAGTTGTTTAAATATCATGTTTTTGTATTTACATGTGTTTTGAAAAAATCGGATTTCCATTTCAAAAATCTAAGTTTTGGAAAATACAGAATTTGGTTTAAGGCAAAATTTTCAAGTCACAAAAATGGTTTAAAATGTTTGTAACATGGTTTGATTTTTACTCAAACATGTTTGTATTTCAAAGATATAACAAGAACCTATTTTGTGAAATTTATGAGATTTTATGAGATTTATTTGATAATAAAAAGAGCAGTTTTCAAGTTCTGTATTTTGCCCTGCCAGGCTCTGGCGGTCGACCGGGTCGGTTGACCGGACCAGTGGTCGGTCGACCGGACCGATCGGCCGATGTGCACAAGACGTGCATAAAGGCCAGTATGTTTAGCCGGTCGACCGAGCGGTCGACCGACTGAAGTCAGCCCACTCTCGGGTTGGCCCGGTCGACAGGGCGATCGACCAGCCAGAGAGCCATTGCTCTCTTGTTCTGGGTACGGTCGACTGGGCGGTCGACCGGAGGGCTCAACGGTCGATTTTTTGACCGTTGGCCGGTCGACCGGCCGGTCGACCGGAAGGCCAATCTGGGCCTTTTCTACTGCCAACGGGCAGATTTCAAATGGGGTATAAATATCCCCCCATTTGAGTTGTTTCTAAACAAGTTTTCAAGAGCAAAATTTTAGATCTTTTCAAGCGTTTTAAGTGCAAGTTTTTCAAACGAGTTTTTGGGTTTAAAAGATCAATCTTCATTTGTTTTTAAAGTGTTTGATAATTCAAAGAAATAGTCTTTTGGGAATTGGTTTTTGGTCTAAAATTCTATATCTATTTAGAGATTTTCTCAAGTGATTTTCTTTGTTCAAAACACTTTGTTTTCACACACTTGAGCTTATCTACTATCCTATCTATTATGATCTTTGTTTTGTGGGAAAAGAAATTGGTTTGTGGTTGTGAAAACCACCAAGTTGTAAACCTTTAATCTTTGTGATATCCCTCTAGTGAGAGGTGATTGATTTGTTATCTCTCTTGTATATAGGTGATTGTGGAAGTGTTATTTGGCTCCCTCTAGTGAGAGGTGGAGATTGTGTTGGAATCCCTCAAGTGTGAGGTGATTGTGTTTGAGTGGCTTTGTGCCTAGCCTCTAAGTGTAGATGTTGTGTTGTATTTGAGAGAGGAGTTGTGTACTCCTGGTTATTGTATTGCCTTAAATCCTCAGTGGAGGTTCCCTGTGTGGAAGTCCTGTGTGGATGAGTTAGTGAAAAATCCTTCTGTGTGAAGGCGAGGACGTAGAGGTGTGTGCTCGAACCTCGAAACATATCTTGGTGTTTGCGTTTGATCCACTTTCTCTAACTCTCTCTCTTATATTGTGCCTTGCATTGATTCATATTGTCATATCATTCTTATATGCTTGGTTGTGTTTGTTTGTGTGCCTCACTTGTGTTTAACCACGAGAGCTTCATATAGCACCTCAACTCTTATTCAGAGGAATCAAGAGGAGTTAGTCCAGAACCCTTCACCGGGAATTCGGCTACACTCGTTGGTTACACTAAGTGTGTTGCAATTAGTTTTTAATTTTCACATTATTGTTCATAGATTAGCCGTACACCTATTCACCCCCCTCTAGGTGTACTTACATGTAATATGTGTTGATTTTTGATCACACATATTTTTGCTACATAATATTTCAATGAACTTATTTTTGTAGGATTTATGGTATTTAAAAGGTAAATAAAAAGATACTTAAAAATGTATTCTGGGGCTGCTTGCGACCGAAGGCAGGCTTGGTCGACCGGCGTGCATAAGTGTTGGCCCAAAGGCCTTCCACTCTAGTTTTGATGATGATTAACTCATGTAGTTATGTGTACTAATAATCTTGTGATTTTAGTTTCAAATCATTAATCAAGTTATTAGTAGGTGATTAGCTTCAACAAGATGATTTAGAAGCTTTCACATGTTGATTCAAGAGCCCGAGCGTCAAAGATCACATATAGCACTTGCTCGGTGGATCATGGAGTTTTGGATCGAGTCGGCTTGGAGATTGCGCTCTACAAGAAGACATCGGTACCTTAGTTTAGTTTTGTGTTTAGATCCAAATTGTAAAGATTAGAATAGTATGATATGCTCAAGTTCACAACACACACGTTTCATGTTTTGGTTTTCGGTTTTTGGTTTAACCGATCTTGGTTTGCATGAATAGATATTATATCAAACAAGTTTACATGGTTTAATGTATATTACTTTGTTCTATATACATGCATGCTTCAACTACTTAGACAAACTTACTTTGATATACCTATTCATATGTTTTAGGTTTTGTATTTTAACAAACTTATTTTTGGAATTTAGAACAAAAACTATGATATATATATATGTTTCATGTATATTGGATTTCTATCCATATGCATCATGCTTCAAAGTGTTTAAATATCATGTTTTTGTATTTGGAAGAGTTTTGGACAAAACGTATTTTCTATTCAAAATCCAAGTTTTAGAAATTACAGTTTTTGGTTTTTGGTAAAAATGATAAGACACAAAATAGTTCATATTGATTGATATTTGAGCTAAACTTTTTACCACATGTTTATATATCAATGCAAAATGATAAAACAATTTTTGGTGATTTTTAGGAGTGTTAAAAGATTTTTCAAAATATTTTTAAACTGTTTTTCTGATCCAGTTTTCTGTTCCAGGCTTCAACCAGTCGACTAGTCTTCTGACCAAGTCGACTTGGCATGAAGTCGGTCGACTGGGTCGGTCGAACGACGTGCACAGATCTGTGCACGTTTGGCAGACACGGGGACGGTCGACCGTCAGGGTCGACCAGGTCTGAGAGCAGAGCTCTCTGTTTGTTTGGGTCGACCGGGCGGTTGACTGGTAGCTGGCAACGGGCAGAATTTGACCGTTGGACGGTCGACCGGAGCGGTCGACCGGCAGTTCATTTTTGGCATTTCTGCTGCCAACGGCTATATTTTTTCTGGGGTCTATAAATACCCCGTTCATAGCCTGTTTTCTCTAAGATTTTTTGTGCGATTTTTCCCTACTCTCTGGTGTTTTCACAGCAATCAAAAGAAGTTTTTGAACTCATATTGAAAATCTATTTGGAGTTTTTGTTAGGGTTTGGAAAACCAAAGAAAAGGGTTTTGGGAAAAGAGTTTTGATTCATCTTCTATATCTTGGTTTCAGTTTTTCCCAAGAATTTTTCTTTGTGATTTTGATTTCCATTCCATTGGTTTTCTCCACACTTGCGCTAAAATCTACTATCTCTTCTATAGGATCTTTGTGTGGGAGAAAGAAATTGTTTGTGGTTGTTTGTTAGACACCAAGTTATAAACCCTAACTTAGCTTGGCTTTGTGCCTTTCCCTCATTGTGTTGAGGAGGTTGTGCTATTGGGTTGTATCCCTCAAGTGGTGAGGTGATCCTTGTTTGCTTTGTGCTAATCCCTCAAAGTTGTGAGGTGATTGTTTTGTTGGATTGGAGCTTGCCTCAAGGAGGAGGTTGTGGTTGTAAAGCGAGGAGTTGGGTACTCCTTGTGAGAGTTCTTTGTGGACTTGCTAGTGGATTAGAAATCCTTCGTGTGTCGAAGGCGGGGATGTAGAGCTGGGTGCTCGAACCTCGAAACATATCTTGTTGTTTGCGCTTGATCCATTGACTCTCTCTATCTCTCTCTTTACTTTGTGCCTTGCAACTATTCATATTGTGCATTCATAATTGCTTGGCTTGGTTGTGTGTGCATCACTTGTTGATTGCACTTGAGTGTATTGCATTAAGTTTTTAAATTCCGCATTGAGTTCATAGATTAGCTATATCACCTATTCACCCCCCCTCTAGGTGATTTTCAATTGGTATCAGAGCCTACGCTCCTGATATTTAGGTTTAACCACCTAGGAGTGAGATCTTGGTTTGCTAATCTTCATTTGCATTTTCATTTGCACTCACATTTAGTTGCATTCATGGGTAGCCCTCCTATGTTTGACCATTTTAGACTTGATGTTTGGAAGGCCAACATGGTTAGTCATTTAAAAAGCCTAGGACATCTAGTTTATCAAGCCTCCACTCAAGAATCATTCCCTAATAGTAGTAAACACAAAAAGGCTAATGCATTAGCACTTAGAGCACTTAGAGCTTCTCTTAATGAACATCTTTTACCGGTGTTTGATCGTTATGACTCGGCTTTTGCAGTTTGGAGCATATTGACTTCTCCCGAGCTACCAAGGATTATTAACAAGATGAGGAAATCTATGAGAGAAAAGTCCGAAGAGCATTGCCTCATAGTCCACGAGAAGAACTCCCTTGAGGTACAATCGGATTCTCAATTAGATGATTGCTCTAGTTCTTATTGTGATGGTTGCTTAGAAGCTCAAACCTTAAATATGGAACTTGCCACAAAGCTTGAAAATTTCTTGGAAAACACAAACTTTTGAAAGAGGATAATCTTGTCTTGAAAAATGAATTAACGGATTTGTGTTCTAATTTTGAATTGATTTTGCAAGAAAAGGAAGAGATTGCAAGTGAACGTGACTCACTTAAATCTCAACTTGAACTTGCTTTAAAGGAAAATGAATTTTTGAAAAGCAAAAATGATTGTGATGATGTTGTGAAAAACAATGAGGTTTATCTTCTAAATTGGATTTTGTTTTAAAAGATAACCTTGTTTTGAAAATAAAATTGAGTCCATTACAAAAGAATTGGATTTGGTTTTAAAGAAAACGAATCTTTAAAAATTGATATTGATTCTCATGTGTGCCATGCTAGTATAGCTTCTTCTTCTTCTTCTTGCACACCTATTGCATGCTCCACTTTATCTTCCACTATTGAAAATGATATAAATGTTTTGAAGAAAAGTGTTGAATGTTTGGGCTCCACTTTGAGCCAATGCACTTTGAATCATTCACGTTTGGAAACCTTGGTTCGCAAGAAACAAGGTCCATCTTTGCATGCACACCCTACACGGCATACACATGCTTTCCACGGACACAACCATGACATGTATGCTCATGTGTACACATGTACACATTGTGGTCGAAAAGGCCATCTTGCTAGATTTTGCTATGATCGTTTACATAATGAAAATTTAGCATGTAATCTTATTTGGGTTAGAAAAGAAACTAACCCCTATGGACCCAAAAGAAAATGGGTACCAAAAATCACCTCCTTGACTTTTGATGTAGGTGGGAGCTCTCGCATCACGTGAGAGTATTGGTGCCTTGAGGTGGATGCGTTCTAAGCTTAAAAGAGAACCATTTGGATGCTTCACTCTCAAGGGATTTGGTGGGAGGACCACCGTGGTTTGGAGAATTAGAGATGCACCTTCATCGGTTTGGTATCATTCTCTAACTCCCATTTTTCTTTACATGTTTTTTTTATGTTCATCAATTTATAGCATGTCTTGTTTTATTGGTCATTGTGCTTATGTCATGTTGATTAGATTAGTGTTATACATGTTTAGTTACTTGAGACACCCATGTTTTATATGGATCTTATCTTTGTGTTCTCACCTTATTTAGTACTATCATGTATGCCCTAGATCTAATGTACATGCATATACATAATGATCATATGGATGTTTATGATGTTTTGTTTTGATGACTCATGTTTTGTTTAGTATGTTGAATGCCATGTTTATTAGACCCTTGACATGCATGTATAGCTTTTGAGATCACCCATGTTTAGTATGGACCCATATTTTGTGTTCTCTTTATGTTTTAGCTATCATGTTAATCATAGATCTAATGCACATGTCTTTGTCATGCTAATCATATGATTGACTATGACTTTTTGTTTTAATAATTCATGTTTTGATTATTATGTTTATCATGTTGGGTTATGATTCTCGTTTTATGCTTCATGTTTTGACTACTTGCTTGAATGATAAGTTTTCATTAAGACTAGGATTTATACTTGTACAACTAGTGAGCTACAAATAGACCTTTATATATGTTTGTGCTTGAATGCTCATTTGTATTCACTTGATGTACTAGTATAGTCTAGTTTTGATGATTCTTGCATTTGACTTATATTCCTCATTTTGGATATGTTTCTATGATCATGTGTTTTAACTTCATGTATATGTCTATCTTGTCCAAACTATTGATTATACATGTACATCCTTGAGCCACGTGCCTTCATGCATATACTTTTGTGGACTCATTGTGTTTAGGATATGTATGTATACTTTAGTTTGTACATGACATACATATGCCTTGAAGTTTAAATCGTTTGGATGAATTTCATGTTTGCTAGGTGATTTCACATTTATGATGAAGTTCATGTTTTTTTTTGGATGATTTCAATTGGTGATTTCACATCCTAGATGAATTTCATGTTTTCAATATTGAGCTTGATTGTCCATTTTCATGTTGATATGTTTCTTACAACACTTGTACACTCACCTTATTTAATGTTTTCTCATGACTTAGTTTTCATGAGTACAAATTGTGCTATATGAATTTTGAGTGTTTTAGTGACATGTGGTTTACATGTGTCTTCATGAAAAATATTTTTGTTATTCCTTATTTGAAGGATCTCGTTCTAGTTGATTCATATAACTAGTTGTGATATTCTTCCTTGGTAGTAGTTTTCAAACATACTATATTTGTAAACCTATTTTTTTGAAAACCCCTACCTTTGAAGGGTGGTTGGATGGGAGATCATGCTCATGTATGCTTTATTGTGAAAATCATTTTAAAAACTTGATCATGTATGGGAGGATAGGAATATGATGTATACACTTGATCTTATTGTTGTTTCAATTGGTATCATTGAATTCTTTCAATTGGTATCAATCTTGACATTCCTCGTATACTCATATATTTGTATGTATGTATGCTTTCATTTCAAAGAATATCAATTTCAATTGGTATCTAATTTTCATACATATATATGTTTTATTTGTGCTTATTATATCCCTATATCTTTAAGCACAAGATTTTGTTTATGTTAAGCTTGAGCTTCAACTTTGTTTCAATTGATTTAGCTTTCAATTGGTATCTTTATTCGAGCCTATGCATAGTTTTTGTTAGTATTTCATAAAGGGGGAGAAAATCTTGTATTTCATCTTTCAATTGATTTTTAGTATTCCACTCTTTTACTTTATGATAGAGAATAACAATTTCAATTGGCAATAATTTCAATTGGTATCAAAATCAAATTTGTTTATATGCTTAAATCAACTTTGTATTAAAGATCTATGTTTAATTTCAATTGGTATCAACATTTATGTTTAGAAATTCAAAATTTGTTATGTTTAATTTCAATTGATATCAAGATTGTTTATTTACAATTGGTATGTTATTTGTTTACTTATCAATTGGGATCAAGATTTTTGTTTTTCAATTGGTATAGTTTCACTTTTTAATTTGGTATCAATATGCACTTCCTTGACACATTTTTTAATTGTTTTCATATTTGAGTTTAGACAAAAAGGGGAGAGCATCCCTTGATTGATTCCTTGTTTTGAATATAAAAAGAACATGTTTTTATTAGTTTTGTAAATAAGGGGGAGAAGAATTTCTTTTAATCGGTATATGTTTTTATTAGTTTTGTTTTTAACCCCTTTGTTGATGATTGACAAAAAGGGGGAGAAGAATTTGAGTTTATATGCATGTTTTATGTTTTTATGTTTTTATTAAGTTCAATTGTATCCAAAGCATTATTTAAAGAACATGTTTAGTTTTGGTATCAAGAGCTTGTAAAAGAGATAATTAGATCATTAGTTTTGTTTTGCATATATTGAGTTTAATTGGTATCTAGAGCATGTTTATTTGTTTTTGCTAATTGGTATCTAGAACATGTTTATTTGTTTTTGAAAATTTCATTGGTATCTTCCATTGGTTTCTAGAGCCATTTATTGTATTATGCATATCTATGCATGTTTCATGTTTTATAATTTCATTGATATCTAGAGCCATTTATTAGTTGTTTATCCTATGCATGAGTTAAGGGGGAGCTTCTTTGAAGCTTAACTTTAATCCATGCATATATAACTCCATGAGTTTTGTCATCATCAAAAAGGAGGAGATTGTTCGCCCAAAGGCCTTCCACTCTAGTTTTGATGATGATTAACTCATGTAGTTATGTGTACTAATAATCTTGTGATTTTAGTTTCAGATCATTAATCAAGTTATTAGTAGGTGATTAGCTTCAACAAGATGATTTGGAAGCTTTCACATGTTGATTCAAGAGCCCGAGCGTCAAAGATCACATATAGCACTTGCTCGGTGGATCATGGAGTTTTGGATCGAGTCGGCTTGGAGATTGCGCTCTACAAGAAGACATCGGTACCTTAGTTTAGTTTTGTGTTTAGATCCAAATTGTAAAGATTAGAATAGTATGATATGCTCAAGTTCACAACACACACGTTTCATGTTTTGGTTTTCGATTTTTGGTTTAACCGATCTTAGTTTGCATGAATAGATATTATATCAAAACAAGTTTACATGGTTTAATGTATATTAGATTTGTTCTATATACATGCATGCTTCAACTACTTAGACAAACTTACTTTGATATACCTATTCATATGTTTTAGGTTTTGTATTTTAACAAAACTTATTTTTGGAATTTAGAACAAAAACTATGATATATATATATGTTTCATGTATATTGGATTTCTATCCATATGCATCATACTTCAAAGTGTTTAAATATCATGTTTTTGTATTTGGAAGAGTTTTGGACAAAACGTATTTTCTATTCAAAATTCAAGTTTTAGAAAATACAGTTTTTGGTTTTTGGTAAAAATGATAAGACACAAAATAGTTCATATTGATTGATATTTGAGCAAAACTTTTTACACACATGTTTATATATCAATGCAAAATGATAAAACTATTTTTGGTGATTTTTAGGAGTGTTAAAAGATTTTTCAAAATATTTTTAAACTATTTTTCTGATCCAGTTTTCTGTTCCAGGCTTCAACCAGTCGACTAGTCTTCTGACCAAGTCGACTTGGCATGAAGTCGGTCGACCGGGTCGGTCGACCGACGTGCACAGATCTGTGCACGTTTGGCAGACACGGGGACGGTCGACCGTCAGGGTCGACCGGGTCTGAGAGCAGAGCTCTCTGTTTGTTTGGGTCGACCGGGGCGGTCGACCGGTAGCTGGCAACGGGCAGAATTTGACCGTTGGACGGTCGACCGGAGCGGTCGACCGGCAGTTCATTTTTGGCATTTCTACTGCCAACGGCTATATTTTTCTGGGGTCTATAAATACCCCATTCATAGCCTGTTTTCTCTAAGATTTTTTGTGCGAATTTTTTCCCTACTCTCTGGTGTTTTCACAGCAATCAAAAGAAGTTTTTGAACTCATATTGAACAATCTATTTGGAGTTTTTGCTAGGGTTTGGAAAACCAAAGAAAAGGGTTTTTGGAAAAGAGTTTTGATTCATCTTCTATATCTTGGTTTCAGTTTTTCCCAAGGATTTTTCTTTGTGATTTTGATTTCCATTCCATTGGTTTTCTCCACACTTGAGCTAAAATCTACTATCTCTTCTATAGGATCTTTGTGTGGGAGAAAGAAATTGTTTGTGGTTGTTTGTTAGACCACCAAGTTATAAACCCTAACTTAGCTTGGCTTTGTGCCTTTCCCTCATTATGTTGAGGAGGTTGTGCTATTGGGTTGTATCCCTTAAGTGGTGAGGTGATCCTTGTTTGCTTTGTGCTAATCCCTCAAAGTTGTGAGGTGATTGTTTTGTTGGATTGGAGCTTGCTTCAAGGAGGAGGATGTGGTTGTAAAGAGAGGAGTTGGGTACTCCTTGTGAGAGTTCTTTGTGGACTTGCTAGTGGATTAGAAATCCTTCGTGTGTCGAAGGCGGGGATGTAGAGCTGGGTGCTCGAACCTCGAAACATATCTTGTTGTTTGCGCTTGATCCATTGACTCTCTCTATCTCTCTCTTTACTTTGTGCCTTGCAACTATTCATATTGTGCATTCATAATTGCTTGGCTTGGTTGTGTGTGCATCACTTGTTGATTGCACTTGAGTGTATTGCATTAAGTTTTTAAATTCCGCATTGAGTTCATAGATTAGCTATATCACCTATTCACCCCCCTCTAGGTGATTTTCAATAAGTGCACAAGCCCATTGGGCGGTAGGCCGACCGGTCGACTGACTGGCTCTACCCCACTCTCAGGTAGAAGCCGGTCGACCGAGCGGTCGATTGACAAGAGAAGAGTCCTTATCTGTGTTGGGGGCGGTCGACCAGCAACCCCAATGGTCAGAAATTTGACCGTTAGCTGGTCGATCGGCCGGTCGACCGGCAGGCCATTCTGACCCCCAACAGCTAGTTTTTGACATCCTATAAATTGGGTTCTTTTGGGCCAGTTTTTTACAAGATTTTCTCAAGTTTTTAGAGGTAGTTTTTCCTATCTTTCACAGAGTTTTCTCTACAAGTTTTTGAGCTTAACTTTTATATCAAAAGGAGAGTTTATCAAGAGTATTTCTCTTGCCTTTTTCAAAAGAATTTTCTTGAATTTTTCATCTCCACATCTATCTTGGTTCTCTCACTCAAGCTTGAGCTATCCATTACTATATCCATCCTATAGGGATCCTTGTATGTGAGAGTGTTTGTTTGTGATCAAGAATTGATGACAAAGTGTTCTACTTTGTATTGAGAAGGAGTTGGAGGTTCTGGCCTCGGCGAACTTGTAGGTGTTGGCCCAGAGGCCCATCACTCTAGTTTTGATGATGATTAACTCATGTAGTTATAATTTACTAATGATCTTGTGCTTAATTAGTTTCAGATATTTGATCAAAATATTAGTAGGTAATTAGCTTCAATAAAGGAGTTTTGTAGCTAAAACTGTGTGATTCAAGAGCTCGCGCGTTAAGATCGCATCTAACACTCGGTTAGAGTCAAGCTCGTTGAATCGTATTTGGATCGAGTCAGCTTGGAGACAAGAAGACTTCGGTTTGTATTTAGTTTAGTATGTTTAGATCTTATGTAAAGGTAGATAGTGTTGATATGCTCAAGTTCACATACACACACAAGTTTAAAGTTTATTGGTTTTAGTTTTCGGTTTAACTGGTTTTGGATTTCATATCAAAAACATAGATATATATCTTATATGTATATTGGATTCTATCCTTATACAATATGCTTCAAACTTATTTCAATATCAAGTTTTTGTATTCATATGAGTTTTGGAGAAAACGGTTTTCCATTTCAAAAATCTAAATATTGGAAAATACGGATTTTGTGTTTAAGCCTAATTTTCATATCACAAAAATGGTTCAAATTGTTTATAATATGTGTTGAATTTTAGTCACACATATTTGTATTTCAAAGATCTTATAAGAACTTATTTTGTGGAATTTATGTGATTTTATGGGATTTAATTGAAATTAAAAAGACAAGTTTTCTATTCCTATAATCCCAGCCAGACTGCACTGGCGGTCGACCGGACGGTCGACCAGACCAGTGGTCGGTCGACCAGAGCGGTCGACCGATGTGCACGAGGGACGTGCACATGGCCAGCCAACTCGGCCGGTCGACCACACGGTCGACCGACTGAAAGCATCCCTCTCGGGTGCTGGTCGGTCGACCGGGCGGTCGACCGTTGGCTGTGGCCGGTGGACCGAGCGGTCGATCGGAGGCACAACGGTCATAAATATGACCGTTGCACCGGTTGACCGCTGGTCGACCGTGGGGCATTTTTGTCCTTTTCAGACTACCAACGGGCAGATTTTGGAGAGGCTATATATATGCCTTCTCTTGAGTTGTTTTCAACAAGTTTTTAGAAAGCAATTTTCCCCATCTTTACAAGTGTTTAACGATAAGTTTTTAAAAGAGTTTTTGGGTTAAAAAGATTTATCTTTATTTGTTTTTAGGGTTGGAATAATTCAAAGAAAAGAGAGTCTTTTGGGAATTGGTTTTTGATCTTGATTTTAATATCTATTTGGAGATTTTCCCAAGTATTTTTCTTTATTCCAAATACTTTATTTTCTCACACTTGAGCTATCATGTCTATCATATCTATAGGATCTTTATTTTGTGAAAAAATTGGTTTGTGATTTAGTGAGACCACCAAGAGTTGTAAACCTTCTTTTATATGGGTTTGTTGTTATCCCTCTTGTGTAGAGGTTCTTGTGGAGGTTGTATTGGTATTCCTCTAAGTGTAAAGGTTATTGAGGTTGTTGATTGGCTAAGTGCCTTATCCCTCTAAGTGTAGAGGTGATTGTTTTTAGCTTAGTGCCTTATCCCTCTAGTGAGAGGTGATTGTTGTTGTGCCTTGCCTCTTGTGTAGAGGTTGTTTGTTGGAGAGAGGAGTTGTGTACTTCTAGTTGTATTTGCCAAATCCTCAGTGGAGGTTCCCTGTGTGGGAAGTCCTGTGTGAATGCTTTAGTGAAAATCCTTCAGTGTGAAGGCGGGGACATAGAGCAGTGGCTCGAACCTCGAAATATATCTTGGTGTTTGCTTTGATCCACTATCTCTAAACTCTCTCTCTTTTATATCTTGCATTGCATCATATTCATATCATATATATGCTTGGTATTGTTTGTGTGCCTCACTTGTGTTGAACCACGAGAGTTTCATATAGCACCTCAACTCTTATTTAGAGGAATCTAGAGGAGTTAATCCAGAGCCCTTCACCGGGAATTCGGCTACACTTTTTGGTTACACTAAGTGTGTTGCATTTAGTTTTTAATTTTTGCATCATTTGTCATTAGATTAGCTATACACCTATTCACCTCCCCTCTAGGTGTATTTACAATTGGTATCAGAGCCCACGCTCCTAATATTAAGTTTAACCACCTAGGAGTGAGATCTTGGTTAGCTAATCTAATGTTGCATTTGCACATATATAGTTTATACACTCATGGATTTCATGACCCCTCCTATGTTTGATGTTTCTAACATCGATGTATGGAAGATTAGGATGAATGCCTATTTAAAAGCCCTAGGTTTGCATGTTTACCTTGCTACTACTAAGAAATCTTATCATAATAATAACAAGCATATAGAAGCCAATAGACAAGCCTTAGATGCACTTAAGCAATAATTAAGTAAAGAATATTTATGTATTGTTTCTCATTGTAATTGCGCTTTTGTAGTGTGGAACACTTTGACCTCTCCCAAGCTACAAACGATGAATTATGTGGAGAAGGAACCCTTGGTGGATGAGTCCGAGCAAACTTGCTACATGGTCCAAGGGAATGACTCCTTGAGGTAAACTCAAAAACTCATTTAGATGATTGTGCCAGTTCTTCTAATGATGTTCATGATAGTATGGATGCTGATACTTTAAATGAAGAGCTATCTCTTGTATGTGAAACTTGCTAGAAAAATACTAAGTTTTGAAAAAGAAAACTTTTAAAATAAAAGAAGAAAATAAGAATTTGTCTTCTAAACTTAATTTGATTTTGCAAGAGAGGGATGAGATTTCAATTGAAAAGGACTCATTGAAATCTCAACTTGATCTTGCTCTAAATGAAAACAAAAATTTGAAAAATAAAAATGATTGTAATGATGTTTTGAAGAATAATGAGATTTTGTCTTCAAAACTTGATTTGCTTTAAAAGAGAACAATTCTTTGAAAAACAAATTGCTTCAATTTCAAAAGAATTGGATTGATTTCTAATGAAAATAAATCTTTGAAAAATGATTTAGATTCACATGTTTGTCATGCTTCATCATCTAGTATATCAATTGCATGCTCCACCTTATCTTCAAGTAGTAAAAATGATATATGTGTGTTGAAGAAAAGTGTAGATTGTTTGGGCTCCACTTTGAGCCAATGTGCTATGGATCATAAGAAATTGGAATCCATCTTTGGCAAGAAACATGCACCTCATATTCATGCACACCATACATAGCATACACATGCTTCTCATGTTCACACACATGACACTAGGTATGCTCATGTGTATGAAAGTACACCAAGAGGGGGGTGAATAGGTGTACGGCTAATCTAATGAACTAAATGCGGAAATTAAAACTTAATTTGCAATAACACTTAATGCAACCAACGAGTGTAGCAAAATTCCCGGTGATGGGCTCTGGACTAACTCCTCTTGACTCCTCTGAATAAGAGTTGAGGTGCTATATGAAGCTCTCGTGGTTAAACACAAGTGAGGCACACACAAACAAGCCAAGCATATAATATATGAATGATCAATATGAAATGATGCAAGGCACAATAGTAAAGAGAGAGAGAGAGAGAGTTAGAGAGTCAATGGATCAATCGCAAACACACGAATATGTTTCGAGGTTCGAGCACACAGCTCTACGTCCCCGCCTTCACACAGAAGGATTTCCAATCCACTAACTTGTCCACACAGGGAACCTCCACTGAGGATTTAGGGCAATACAATCACTGGGAGTACACAACTCCTCTCTTTACAAACACAACCTCTACACTTAGAGGTTAGGCACAAAGCCACCACAAATCAACCTCACAAATGAGGGATAGGCACAAAGCCAATACAACCAATCACCTCTCACTAGAGGGATAGGGCACAAAGCCACCACTCCATAAATCAACCTCTACACAAGAGGGATAACACAAAGTAGGAGGGTTTACAACTTGGTGGTCTATCTCAACCACAAACAACTTTTCCCACAAAACAAAGATCCTATAGATAGGATAGAATGATATAGCTCCAGTGTGGAAAAACAAAGAGTTTGGAAATCAAAAACTCAAAGAAAAACTCTAGGGAAAAACTCTAGATAGAATTGAAAATGAAGATCAAACCAATTCCCAAAGAATTTTCTTTTCAAAATGATTTTCCATCCCTTTTAAAAATAAGGTAAAGATCAAATCTTTAAGCACTAAAAATTCTTTAAAAACTTGCTGGAAGATGTAAATTTTTGCTCTAAAAATTCTTAGCCAAAACACCCAAGAGATGGGGTATATAAAGGCCCAAAATAGATTTGCCCGTTGGCTGACAGACAGGTCAATTTTGACCTTCCGGTCGACCGGCCGGTCGACCGGCCAACGGTCAAAATTTTGACCGTTGAGCCTTCCGGTCGACCGGGCCCTGAACCAGAGAGCTTTGCTCTCTGGCTGGTCGACCGCCCGGTCGACCGGGGCAACCTGAGAGTGGGTTGCCTTCAGTCGGTCGACCGCTCGGTCGACCAGCTCAAGGGGCTGGCTGCGTGCACGTTTGTGTGCACGTCCGGTCGACCGTTCTGGTCGACCAGCTCCTGGTCCGGTCGACCGGTCGGTCGACCGCCAGAGCCTGGCAGACAGAATTTAGGGACTAAAAAACTGGTTTTTAAACCAAATAATTCCCATAAAATCTCTAAAAATCCACAAAAATAAGTTCAGTATAATACATTGATAAACAAACTTGTTTGAGTAAAAATCAAACCAAGTTAGAAACATTTTGAACTCTTTTTGTGTTATGGAAATTTTACCGAAAACCAAAACTCGTATTTTCCAAAACTTGGATTTTTGAATGGAAATCTGATTTTTTTCAAAACTCATCCAAATACAAAAATATGATATTTAAACAACTTGAAGCATGTTGTATATGGATATAATCCAATATACATGAAAGATATATATACCAATGTTTTTGACAGTAATTCCAAAATATGTTTTGTTAAAATACAAAACCTAAATACATGAATAGGTTATCAAACTAAGTTTGTATAAATAGTTGAAGTATAGATGTATATAGAACAAATCTAATATACATTAAAACATGTAAACTTGTTGATACTATCTATTCATGAAAACCAAGATCGGTTAAACCAAAAACCGAAAACCAATAAACATGAAAACTAGAAACAAGTGTGTGTGTTGTGAACTTGAGCATATCACACTATCTAGTCTTTACAAATGGATCTATAACATAAACTAAACAAAGTACCGAGGTCTTCTTGTAGAGCTCCGTCTCCAAGTCGACTCGATCCAAAATGTGATCCACCGAGCTTGATGATAAGGAAAGACTAGTGGAGTATAAATGCACAGATATTCAACAAAAGAGAGAAGGTTTAGAGACAACCTTGTAGTGCTTACTTACTCCAAAATGTATTTATAATGATTGATGTACTCTTTCCAAATCACCGTAATAGCATAGGCTATACGAGTCGATTCTCAGGGAGAGCTTGCGATGGAAGCGTTACGGTTTGGTATTGAAGATGGAAAACGAAGGTTCTTCTTTGTTTTTAAAAGAATGAAAATAAAATGGAAAAAGGGATAAAAGAATTTGTGGATTTGTGCATGATGGAAAGAAAATGAAAAGAATTAGAAAACAAGATTTGCTTTGGAAAGAAAACTAAAAGAAGGAGAACTTTGTAAAAGACTTTAAGATGTGAAAAACCATGACTAGCTACCTTTCTAAATTGCTAACTTACTAGACTCCGTTATGGTGATGCTTGCCTCATGTTGATTCATCGGCATATGTATGTCTTGCGTGTTGGTCTAGTTACTTTCCCACTTGATTGATGGGTGATCTTCTTGGACTTGTCTTGTAGCCTCATTGATTTCATCGGCTCTCAAGATAGAATTTCAATGGTGGACTCGAGGAGTGACACTCAAGGGATGCTAAGGAAGAAGATACAACATTCATTAGTCATTCAAGGCAAATACAACAAGTTAGCATTGAAGAAATGAAGTTGTACAACAAATAGCATATGTTTGGTGATCCATCTCCATGTTCCATCAAGGCACTTGTTCTAAAGACAAGGCTCTAAATGAGGCACACATGAATCATATGGAATTACAACAAGAGCTTGCCAAGCATGAAAGTAACCCATCGGGGATGAAAAAGACTCAACAATTGCAAGATGAAAAATTAGCAATCACCCAAGAGTTAGAAGTTAGCAATGTTAGTGGTCAGCTAGTCATGTTAGAAGAAGTTAGCTACTAGCCATTACAAGAAAAGAAAAGCAATTCATGAATGAAAGTGCAAGGAAAGTAAAGCTTGAATGAAAGAATGCAAGTAAAGTACTAGAATTGCTCAAGTAGAGAAAGAAGATTGGATTAATCCTTACTTCACAAGTTGTCACACCTTGGTTTACACAAGCTTTCTCTCTCTCAATCTCTCTCTCACAAAATTTCTAGGAGGAAGAAGAAGAACTAGAGCAATAAAAATCCTAGAGAAAAACCTACAAAATACAAGCTCTATCCTCTAATCTCTCCTCCTCTTCTCTCACTGGCCCTGGTAGTCTATTTATAGGCCTCAGAGGAGAAGGCTCCAGAATCCAGACGGTTGGGGATCAATCGCTGGCTCAACGGCCAGATAACTGCCGCGGATCCGCGGCCAGAGCCGCGTTTCCGCGGCAGAATCTTGGCCGTTGCGCCAACGATTTCTGTTGCGAGTTTGTTGCAGGTTGTTAGCCACGTGGATCTTCTAGAATGCTGACTGGATGCGTGGGTGATTCCAGATCCTGGGCTTAATCTCTTGGGCTCTCTTTTGGGCTTTAGCTTAATCCCCTTTAATTCTTGCTAATTACATGGATTTATGGGCCTCTCTCCATTAAAATATGGACCTGCAAAATAGAGAGAAAAAGAGTAAAAAAACAGATTTTTATTGATATTATGCATGGTAAAGAGGTGGAAGATGATGCAAAAATGAACTACAATCACACCCCCATACTTAGCTTTTGCTCGTCCCGAGCAAAAAAGAAAGAAAAAGAAAAATCCTAACTAGATTATTACACCACTTTCGTAGGTGACACGATTGCACTGAGCACGTGCAACAAGCCGTTAAACCTCTAGGTTACCCTAGAGGAGGAGTGTTGTCTCCTGCGTGTTTTCAGCGGATTGCACCCACAAAATCCATAAAGAAAAAGAAAAGTGTTAGTGAAATTTTTGATCCATGTTTTTAAGATTCTAACTTGAGTTATAGGTTTCAGGTTACCCTAAACTTTTCATTCCTCTTATAAGCGTCTATTTAGAGTTTTGTTTTCAATTTAGGTTAAGTTTTTAAGGAAAAGATCAAAAACTAGATTTTGCATCAGTCCTAGTATATATACATCTATAAATATGAAGGATCTTTCTTAGACTAAGTTCATTTATTTACTAATATATATAACATTTTTTTTCTTTCTTTTATTTACAATATTTATTTATTTACATTTCCTTAACTTCCTTAGGCTTTCTAATTTACCCTTGTAACGAGCCTCTAACCGATGACTCCCAAACCAGATGGTCCTAGGGCACCAGATGAGAAAACATCCCTCGGGTTTGAGGACTCAAGTAAACTAGGCCACGAAGGGGTTAAGGACTTAACCACCTTTAGGCGTGATTGGCAATGCTTCTTGAGGCACGACTAACCAGCTTAATTAGTGGCTAAGTAATTATTTAGTTATTTATATACATATATTTTTTTTCTTTTTTTTCATTATTATTATTTTTTTTATATATATTGTAAATAAAGTCACAAAGTCTTTGATTAATCCTTCAATATGTTAATGTATATATCCTAAAGAAAGAATTAAAATCTAATAATCTTTCTTATCCTTTATTACTTAACCTAAAAATCCTACAAAACTCCTCTTTTCAACTTATAATTAGAAATCTTAGTTAAGGGCTTCCTTAATCCCTAAATTCAAGTTTGATTCTTTAAACATGGATCGAAAATTCCTTTTTTTTTATTATATATTTTTTTATTTATTTTTTTTAAAAGAAAGAGTAAAATCTAAAATAAATAAAAAACCTACAAAGAAAGGTAAAATCTAAAATAAAATAAAAACCTAAAAGAAAATGAAAATCCTACAAATAAAAATAAAAAGCCTAAAAAGAAAATAAAAATCCTAGGTTAGAATCTACCCCCCCATACCTATCTCATGCATTGTCCTCAATGTATGCAAGATAAAAAGATGCATGAAATAGGTAAAAGGTATGAAATCACTCCCTCCGCCGTTTTGGACCCGCAGTGGTGCTAGGTCCAGCCGACTGTGATCGTCTGAGCCCCGCCTCAATGCGGTCCAACCTCGAGGATTGCTCCTCTACCTTCTTCCTAAGCCTGACCTGCCCCCTAAAATTTTCTTCATGCCCTTCCAGATGGTGGACATGAAGGCACGTGATTCTGCTGGGGGATCCTGACGCCAAAACTCAGGCTCATATTTCTCCTCAAGACTCTCCTCAGAGGAGGACTCCACCGGTATATCTTCGGGTTGGACACTAGGAGTCCAAACCGCGTGCAAACAACTGTTATATGAACTGGTAGGTCTCTCTGGTGTGACAAACACCCGGTCAAAGGAATCAAAGACATCGTCTGGTAGGAAAGTCCTACACAGACGTGTAATCAAGATGGGATGGGAGTGTTTGGCACCCCGAGTTCGTGAGGAATTTGCTATGATTGCATGGAAGATGGTCTTATTTAAACAGACCGTGTGTTACCGAGTCATCAAATCGTGAATTATTTGCAACAACGGTCTGTTAAAGGATGTGGTGTGGTCTATCCCTAAGATGTTGCGTTGGATCCAGCGTCCAACGCAGTGCACATTTCTAAACGTGGTGCTAGCCTTTAGCCCACGGTCCTGCTCTGTGCAGCGAGCCCCCATGATTGTCATGTAGTCTATCAGTGGCAAGGGGTCGCTATGCTGGGGGTGACTTGGAACATTAGTAATTTCCTCAATGAGAAGAACTGTGATAAAGATGTCACCTAACGGCATTTGGACTACGAATTGGTACGTCTCATAACTAACAGATGCAAGATCGAGTGCATTATAAAATGTAGTGACTAAGTCAGGACAGTAATATGCATCATTTTCACTGTTATCATATACCAGAGAATACCAATCCCATGCATGTAATCGATCAACAAATATGTGTCCATACCCAACATGATCATTCAGAATTTTTGAAAAATCTTTTTCCACAAACAGATTTGGGGCCATGTGTAATAGTGTAAATTAAAGCAATGGATCAAGAGATGAAAGATCAAACCGCCCCCGGAGTTCGTGGGGGAAATTCAAAATCGGGTGTGCAGAGGGCACAGGAGGAAGAATTCTGTTGATCGTGCACTAGATCGGCCACCAGAGAAAGAAATCGACCGGCCAGAAATTTTTCGGCGCTCCAGAAAGTTCAGGACAGCCGCGGATCTGCGGCACTGGTCGCGGGATCGCGGCAAACAGGAGGGTTCTGTGGAAGAGGAAAAAACTGAAGGCGGCGCTTGAGGAGAGGGCTGCAGATCTGAGGGGATTGTTGCGCTTGAGGGAAGAAGGGTCGGGTAGATTAGATATTTATAGGAGGGAAAAATTGAGAGTTCCAACTCTATCCCTAGGTTAAAAGGAATTTTACAAACCTAGGAAAAGGAGTTTGAAGATGAGTTTTGATCCTAGGGAAGAGATGTAAAACCCTAGGAATTTGAATTTGAAAAGTTGTGAAACTCCGTTAAGCACAAAAGTCCCTTCTTTTTTTTATTTCTTTTTATTTTTTATTTTTTATTATTATTTATTATTTACGAAAAGTGTACAAAAAATTATTTACAGAAAATATTTACAAGTGTATCCCTTGCCTAGGCTGTTCTTTTGGTCTTTTCCCCCTGGCCCGTTTCCCATCGTTCCAGTGTGTTTGTTTGCGCGAGCTTGGTTGAGAAACAAGTTCTATTACTTTCTTAGCCCTAGGCATCTCCAGCTTCAATTTCTCATTGTTATTCATCCGCATTTCACCACAATGTTCCCTAAAGAGTTCTTCATCACCACTTTTTTTCTCTTTGAATTTCTTTACTTTCAATGTCAAGAAATTCCAGCTCCTCTCCATACAACTCTTCAAAACTCAGGTCAACATTTTCCTTCAAAAGTGTACAATCAGTTAACCGTCCCCGAGTTGACTCATCCAGGCACATGATTTCGTCAGCGAAGAGGTCTTCAAATGATATATCAATTGGAGGTTCTTGAATTGTATCCTCTTGGGATACGTTCACAGTTGGCTCCCTGAAAGTGAAAATATCCAAATCAACTTTCCCCTTTTGAAAGGGTACTCGGATAACAGGATTTCCTATTTCAAGAGAATCACAAAGTTGTGACTCATCTTTTGAATCTTCACTTTCTTCCTCCAAATTGTCTCTAACAAAGCTGACCTCGAATGTTTGATCTTTTTTTTACGAGGTTGTGTGTGGAAGACATTCACTTCACGAGTCATGTTACCAAAGGTTATCCTCATTGATCCATTCCGGCAATTGATGATGGCATTTGCTGTGGCCAGGAATGGTCGTCCCAAATGACAGGAGTTTGAGCCCTATGATTAGTGTTAGACACAGGTTGTGTCTCAAGAATTACAAAATCCACAGGGTAAATGAACTCCCCAACTCTGACAAGGACATCGTGAACTTCCCCCTTAGGTTTCTTGACAGAGCGATCAGCCAATTGTATTGTCATTTGGGTAGGGCGAAGATCACCTAACCCTAATTGTTGGTACACAGAAAAAGGTAGGAGATTAATGCTGGCCCCTAAATCAAGAAGTGCCCTATTGATGGTAGTCTTTCCTATGATGCAAGTGATGGTCGGGCTCCCTGGAACTAGCACTCAAAAATGTGTTTTATGTAAAATCAATGAAAAGCTCGAATGTGCTAATGTACCCTCGATACTTCCGTTATAGCATTGGCTTAACGGGTCGAATCCACAGGGAAGGGAGGCGATAGAAGCATTAACAGTCTCTATTCACGTCAGTTGTTAACACTTCTTCTTTGTTGAAAGAATGAAAAGAATGAAAAAGAAAAGAAAATGAAATCCAGAATGTGGTAGGTGAGGAGAGCGATGAAAACGGCGATGTAAAAATAAAAGTGAAGTGCTTTGGAAATCAAAATAGAAAAAGAGATGGAACAAGGTTGAACTAAGAAGGATGGTAAAAACACCGATAGAAAAATGAGAAAAGAGTTTGGAAAATGATTTCTAAATCAAGATAAAAGAAAACTCATGGCTACTAACTACTAAATGCTCCACTAACCATGCTAACCTCTTCGAGATATTTGCCTCACATTTTGATCCTTGGCCATCACAATCCTTGGCTCCAAGAGACGGTACAAAGCATGGCTCATGAATGGTTCATCACATTCAAAACGTTGCATCAAGAACAAGCTAATACAAGCATCACTCATTACACTACTAGCATGAAATAAAAGAGCATGAAATAAAAGAGAGTTAGCTTGGTTAGCAAGTTAGCAAGTTAGCAAGTTAGATGTTAGAACCCATCATCTTTGGCCATCAATGGCTCTTGCAAGAACAAGGCCTTGTAGAGGCAACCCGATTCATGTGGATTATCAAGTAAGTGGTTAGATGGTTAGTGGTTAGTAGTTAGATTGCCATGAGAAGAAAAACTAGCAAGAAATCATGTAGAAGGTGAAGGAGATTACATTGGAAGAGAAAGGAGGCATCTTTACATAGAGTGTCACTCTCTATTACATCAATCCCTTGCTTTCTCTCTCTAGAAATCACTCAGCCCTACTACAATGATCTAAGAAAAAGAAATGAAAAATACAAGAAATGAAGAACACTCACCTACACTACACTAAAATCTGGACCTACTCCTAAAAACGAAGACTGCTCTCGCTCTGGCTCTCTAAAGGTCTATTTATAGGCAGAAGAAGGCTCCAGAAGACGAGACGGGGCCACGCGTCGAAATTGATGCGTATCTCCACAAAAGTGCCGCGGAATCTCGGAATTGCCGCGTTTTCGCGGCAAAATCAGGGAGTTAAATCCCTGATTTTGGCGAGAAACATCTCCAGGCTTCGAGGACCTTCTTGGTATATTCCATTTTTGGTAATTTGGTCCGCAGATCCGTCTGATGTGCGCAAGAGGCTAGATTCGATGTATCTTCTAGATAATCCTTTGCTTGGCCTCCAAGTAATGCGGGATTAATTACCATAAATTGGGATGAATTAGGCTCTTATTCCATCTTTGCCCTTGGACTTTGGATCTACCTGCAATTAAGACCAAAACACGATTTAGATCGACAATTTATTCATAAATCGGTGAGAGAATGCGACATAATAATGCAGAATTGTAGACTAATCACACCCCCACACTTATTCTTTTGCTCGTCCCGAGCAAAACAAGAAAAGAAAAACTATACTACAAGGGTTATTACACCACTTTCGCAGGTGACGCGATTGCACTGAGCGTGTGCAACAAGCCGTTAAACCTCTAGGTTGCCCTAGAGGAGGGGTGTTGTCTCCTGAGGGTTTTTAGCAGATTGCACCCACAAAATCCATAAAGAAAAAAGACAAATGTTAGTATTTTGAAAACACATTTTGAAAGAGAGACAAGTTTATAAAATATTTTTGCAAAAATATAAGCGATCTAAGGTCATAAGTCCACCACAAATCATTCTTCCTTAAACTTAGTCTCTATGCAAGATCTTATCTTCAATTAAGGTAAGAATTCAAAATTGGATTGAATATTTTATCTTTCATAATACCTAGATATATGCACTTTGTGATAGTGAAGATTTCTGGGACTTCAACTCCAACCATCAAGCCATTTATTTATATATATTTATTTTCTTTTTCTTTTTCTTCTTTTTTTTCTTCCCTTAGTTTAGGCTTTCTAGTTCACCCATGTAGCGAGCCTATAACCGATGACTCCCAAACCAGATGGTCCAGGGCACCAGATGAGAAAACATCCCTCGGGTTTAAGGACTCGAGTAAACAAGGCCACAAAACTAAAGGGGATTATTTTTTCCTTTACCACCGTTAGGCGTGAATAATCATGCTTCTTGAGGCACAATTATCTAACTTAATAAGTGATGTTTTATTTATATATATTTTTTTCTTTTTATTTATTTTGTTTTTTTTTGCTTTATGGCATTTTAGGTCTTTGTTTCCATCCCAAAAATGTGTAAGTGTGAAGTACATACTATCTAAGGCAGAAAATTCAAGATAAAATTATCTCCCCAATTTATCTTACTTAGCCTATAATTTTAAACAAGATCCATTATTTCGACTAGGTTTAAGATGTCATAATTAAGCCTTTCTTAATTTCTAAGATCATCTTAATTTTCTTAAAAATAGATTAAAATTTTGTCTCTTATTTCAAAAAGTTTTAAAGAAAGAGAAAATTCCTATACAAAAGGGAAGATTTCTAAAATTATCCTTAAAAGAAGTGTAAAAGAAAGAAAATCTAAAAACTCTATGTTAGTAAACCCTCCCCCACACTTATCTCATGCATTGTCCTCAATGCATCGTGATGTATGTATGCATGAAACAAATAGAGAGGGAAGGAAAAATCACCTCAAGGTGGTGGTTCCGGTGGTGGTCTGATTGGTCCACGAAAGGCGGCCCAATCATTCTTACGTGGAGTCCGGAGGAACCCACCAGAAATCTCAAGAATACAACCCACAAGAATGATGTATATATGAATGATTTTTATTAACAGTTTTACCCCATCTAATTTCCAAATTTTTAAAATAATTTCGGAGTGAAATTTATCAACACCCTTGTCCCAGAATGGAATGATTGATTTGGACTCAGGAAATATAGGAACTAATATCGACTCAGAAAAATGACTCAAGTCAAGTAAAGGTTCGGGAGTCGAGATCGGTTCTGGAAGAGGGTCCAAATCAAGAAGATGAAGCTCAAGTCCACATTCATTTCCCCATGATGGAATATGACTATCAAAGATTGGTGATTCAAGTTCAGGAATGACAGGTATGGGAATCAAAACTGACTCTAAAATGTTGCTCAAATTGGGTAACAAAACAGGAGTCAATAGTGATTCAGGAATTTGAACTGGATCACAAACTTGAGAATCAAAGTCACATTCCTCATTAAGTTCAATTCCACAAAAATGAGAACTTACCAATTTATCAAATGGACTTTCAAAAGTATGAAATTGGTCAAGTTCAATATGATCATCATAAGAGATTGGTGATTCAATTTCACAATGAACTGGCACTGGATCCAATACTGACTCAGGAAAAGGAGTGAAATCAGGTGAAGACACCGGAGTCATAATTGAATCAGGAAGTAGAATTGAATCATCAAGTGAAAGTTCAGGATCATATTCATGCTCAAGTTCAATTTCAGGAAAAAGATAACTTGCCAAAATGTCAATGGGATCTGAAGTTTGGACAAGTTCAGGTGGGTGTGCTGAAATTGAATCTTGATTTCCAAACAACATGACTCTTTGGCTCGGACAGAATGGTTAGTGACATTAGAAATAGGATGAGAATGAAGAGTTTGGATCATCATATCTATGTCACGGTTACGAGCATTTTGAGCCTGAGTCATGAATTCAAGCATCTTTTTATAAGTCATTGGTTCATCGTTTTGTTGAAGAGATGCAGTGTTGTTTTGGAATTGGTGGTGAAATTGTGAGTCCATCAGATTTTGTGATTGTTGTTTTGACTCACATAAAAGTTCCTTACTCATTTCCAAGGCAGATGGTTGTTCATTGTGGAGAGGTGGAACTGAGTAAGACTCTTGAAAATATGTGGAATTGGAGAGGCCAATGTTTCTTGAAGTTGTTGCTCGGCCCTTTGTAGATTGGCTTTTAAACTCTTTAGTAACTCAGATTTTTCTTCAGTTGGTGGTTCAGAAAAAGGAGTATAAGAAGCAAAATCGGGGAATGAATATTGTGGATAAGGTGAAAATGATGGACAAGGTGGACGTGGGGCACAAGGAGGTTGAAAATTTGGCTCGGGGGACTTGAATCCCCATTGACTCTGTGAAGAGTTGAAATTATTTTGGAAATTATAGTTATAAGAATGTGGGTATGGGTTGTATTGATTCGGATAAGGCCAACCCAGTGTATGTGGTTGGTGCATATTGTAAAACGCCGGGTTGGAATTATCCGAATAGAATGGAGGCGGTGTGAAATATGGATTCATGTTAGGATTGAAAGAATTGTTATTGTTGAATGCCATTTCACAAAAAAAAAAAATCACAAACAAAAAGAAAAAATCAAACAACAAACAAAAAGAAAAGAAAAATCAAAACCAAGCAATTAGGAGAGTTGACCTAGACCTAGATGTAGATGTCCCTAGGGGCCAACGTCTATTCAAATTTTATTAAGGCTTGGGTTGTGTGAGTGGGGAGATGATTTTTGGGCCAAGGAAGGGTAATAAAATCCCCACCTTATCTTGTTTGGGTTTTGCCCTTAAGTTCAATTCGTGCAAGTGTGCAATATAGACAAGAATATAACACAAAGCGATAAATCACCCACGTGTTTGTCCTATGCTATATGCAATGCCATATGTACATCTCCATCCAGATCACAACAACAGAACAAAATACAGTATATTGGAATTGAATTGACACGTGCCTAAATGCAAATGTCTAAACCGTTTTAAAAGCGTCCAAATACCGTATTTTAGTTCTTTTATTTATTATGGTGTGTAGGCAATCAAAGCAAGAAAGATAGCAGCACAGATCCACTAGCTATTACAATTCACACATCCCAGAACAACAAAATTTACAATGTTCACACAATGGCCGCATTTTCGTGGCAAATGTCGCGATTGCGCGGCTTTTCTTTAGAATCTGGGGCCCTGCTTTCACGAGCAGGGAGATGCAAAGCTAGCTTATATTCTGCAATATTAAGCACCTGTAAATATTGCCCTGCACACCAAAACAGAGAAGACAATGTTAACAAAAATGTGAAATCAAAACCATTCCTTCCCGGCAACGGCGCCAAAATTTTGATCGTGGGCGGAACTAGCACTCAAAAATGTGTTTTATGTAAAATCGATGAAAAGCTCGAATGTGCTAATGTACCCTCGATACTTCCGTTATAGCATTGGCTTAACGGGTCAAATCCACAGGGAAGGGAGGCGATAGAAGCATTAACAGTCTCTATTCACGTCAGTTGTTAACACTTCTTCTTTGTTGAAAGAATAAAAAAGAATGAAAAAGAAAAGAAAATGAAATCCAGAATGTGGTAGGTGAGGAGAGCGATGAAAACGGCGATGTAAAAATAAAAGTGAAGTGCTTTGGAAATCAAAATAGAAAAAGAGATGGAACAAGGTTGAACTAAGAAGGATGGTAAAAACACCGATAGAAAAATGAGAAAAGAGTTTGGAAAACGATTTCTAAATCAAGCTAAAAGAAAACTCATGGCTACTAACTACTAATGCTCCACTAACCATGCTAACCTCTTCGAGATAGTTGCCTCACATTTTGATCCTTGGCCATCACAATCCTTGGCTCCAAGAGACGGTACAAAGCATGGCTCATGGATGGTTCATCACATTCAAAACGTTGCATCAAGAACAAGCTAATACAAGCATCACTCATTACACTACTAGCATGAAATAAAAGAGCATGAAATAAAAGAGAGTTAGCTTGGTTAGCAAGTTAGCAAGTTAGACGTTAGAACCCATCATCTTTGGCCATCAATGGCTCTTGCAAGAACAAGGCCTTGTAGAGGCAACCGATTCATGTGGATTATCAAGTAAGTGGTTAGATGGTTAGTGGTTAGTAGTTAGATTGCCATGAGAAGAAAAACTAGCAAGAAATCATGTAGAAGGTGAAGGAGATTACATTGGAAGAGAAAGGAGGCATCTTTACATAGAGTGTCACTCTCTATTACATCAATCCCTTGCTTTCTCTCTCTAGAAATCACTCAGCCCTACTACAATGATCTAAGAAAAAGAAATAAAAAATACAAGAAATGAAGAACACTCACCTACACTACACTAAAATCTGGACCTACTCCTAAAAACGAAGACTGCTCTCGCTCTGGTTCTCTGCAGGTCTATTTATAGGCAGAAGAAGGCTCCAGAAGACGAGACGGGGCCACGCGTCGAAAATCGACGCGTATCTCCACAAAAGTGCCGCGGAATCTCGGGAATTACCGCGTTTCGCGGCAAAATTAGGGTGTTAAATCCCCGATTTTGGCGAGAAACATCTCCAGGCTTCGAGGACCTTCTTGGTATATTACATTTTTGGTAATTTGGTCCGCAGATCCGTCTGATGTGCGCAAGAGGCTAGATTCGATGTATCTTCTAGATAATCCTTTGCTTGGCCTCCAAGTAATGCGGGATTAATTACCATAAATTGGGATGAATTAGGCTCTTATTCCATCTTTGCCCTTGGACTTTGGATCTACCTGCAATTAAGACCAAAACACGATTTAGATCGACAATTTATTCATAAATCGGTGAGAGAATGCGACATAATAATGCAGAATTGTAGACTAATCACTTGACTCCAACGAGTGCTAGAGAATGAACTTTGACGCTCGAGCTCTTGAATTACCATGTGAGAAGCTCCAAAACACCTTTATTGAAGCTAATCACCTACTAATATCTTGGTTAAGTATCTGAAACTAAACATCACAAGATTATTAGTAAACATAACTACATGAGTTAATCATCATCAAAACTAGAGTGGAAGGCCTCTGGGCCAACAATCTCCCCTTTTTGATGATGACAAAACTCATGGAGTTATATATGCGTGGATTAAATTTAAGCTTCAAAGAAGCTCCCCTTAACTCATGCATAACAATAAAAATAAACATGAATATGCATAAACAAATGTATGCAACAACTAGAAGAGAGAAACATGCATAACACAAACAATATGTTTCAAAAACCTTCTCCCCCTTTTTGTTTAAACTCTCAAAATCATTTTCTCATAAACTCAATATATGCAAAAAAACAAAAACACAAATATGCATATATATATATAATATATATTATATATATATATATATATATATATATATATATATATGCAAAAAAATAAAAACACACATATGCATATATAAACTCAAAATCTTTCTCCCCCTTTTTGTCAATCATCAATAAAGGGGGCAAAAGAAAACAATATTCTCCCCCTTTTTGTTTTAAACAAAAAAAAAATATCAATAAGGGGTGAAATCAAAACAAAACATTATGATACCAATTTAAAAAATATATATCAATTGAGTGCGTCATGATATCAATGAAATATACCAATTGAAAGTACATAATGTGGTACATAAAACAAATGTTTTAATAGAGATTTAAATACCAATTGATACCAATTGTAAGTAAATACCAATTAAATACCAATTGTAAGTAAATAAATCATTTTGAGCAATTCAACCAACATTTTGATATCAATAAAACATACCAATTGAAAGTAAAACTTATAGGTAATCTTGATACCAATTTGAAAAGATTAGTACCAATTGAAAGTAATTTTTTCATTAAAAGCATATGATACCAAAAATAATCAATATCCTTTTCTTTTAATCATTTTTAACATAAAGTGTGGGAGTAGAATACCAAAACCAATTGAAAAGTGAAATACCAATTTAAAGTAGAAATATAAATTTTCTCCTCCTTTATGAAATACCAAATAAAATAATGCATAAGCTTGTATAAGATACCAATTGAAACATAATCAATTGAAATAAAATAGTCATTTAAGAAATCAAGCTTAGCATAACCAAAATTTGTGCTCAAAGCTATAGAGATATAGTAAGCACAAATAAAACATATATATATGTATGGAAAATTAAATACCAATCGAAATTGATACTATTTGAAGTTGAAAGCATACATATATAAAAACATATATGAGTATACAAAAAGAATGTCAATAGTGATACCAATTGAAAAAATTCAATGATACCAATTGAAAACAAAATAAGATTAAGTGTATAACTCACATTACTTTCCACCCATTTCATGCACATGTTAAAAAGGATTTTCAATATTAAGCATACAAGGCATGGTCGCCCAACCAACCGCCCGTAAATGGAAAGGGTTTTCAAAATAGGTTTGAAAATAGTTTAGCATAATTAAAAACTCTTCCAAAATGAAGAATACGAACTAGTTATATGAAAAATTTGTAAACTAGTACAAAATCCTTCAAGTAAGGAATAAAACAAAAATATATTTCATGAAAAACATGAAAATTATCAAAACTAGAATTCTTCAAGGTATATGTATGTCATGTACAAACTAAAGTATACATACATGTCCAAATATAAACGAGTCCACAAAAGTATATGCATGAAGGCAAGTGGCTCAAAGGATGTATATGTATAGACAATAGTTTAGACAAAATAGACATATACATGAAGTTAAACATATAAACATGAAAACATGTATAAAATGGGAATACAAGTCAAATGCACGAATCATCAAAACTAGGCTATACTAGTGCATCTAATGAGTACAAATGAGCTTTCAAGTACAAACATATAATGATCTATTTGTGGCTCACTAGTTGTACAAGTATATATCCAAGTTTTAATGAAAACTAACATCTTAGACAAGTAATCAAAGCATGAAGCATAGAAAAACAAAAAAAAAACTCATATGATCATTATGTAAATGAACATGCATTAGATCTATGATATGCATATTAGCTAAACAAATGTGAGAGCACAAAAGTATAAGTCTATATAAACATGGGTGTCTCAAATACTAATCATGCATATCACAAGTCTAATAATCATGTCATTTAACATACTAATCATGAAACATCAAAACATGCTAATAATGAATAAAATGAAAAGCATGTAAACATAAATGAGGAGTAAGAGACCGTTACCAAAAATTGAAGAGGGCAACTCTCTATGTCTCCAAAACACGGTGGTCCTCCCACCAAACTCCCCTTGAAAGTGATGCATCCAAATTTTCCTCATAAAGCTCGGAACGCATCCAACTCAAGGTACCATTACTCTCACGTCATGCGAGAGCCCACACCTACATCAAATACAATAGGGTGGTCTTTGGTACCTATACTCTTTTGGGTCCATGGGGGTTAGCTCCTTTCCTAACCCAAACAAATTTAGTTGCAAAAATTTCATCATGTATCTTATCATAGCAAAATTTAGCAAGGTGGCCCTTACGTCCACAATGTGTACAAGTGTACACATGAGCATACATAGTGTTGTGTGCATGAACGTGTGAAGCATGTGTATGCCGTGTATGGTGTGCATGCATAGAAGGAACTTGTTTCTTTCGAAACAAGGATTCCAAACGTGTATGGCTCAAAACACAATGGCTCAAAGTGGAGCCCAAACAATCCACACTCTTCTTAAGCATACAAATATCATTTTTAATTATAGAAGAGGTGCATGCAATAGATAAGCTAGGTGAAGCTACACTAGCATGGTAAACATGTGAATCAATATCAATTTTCAATGATTCATTTTTCTTTAAACAAAGTTCTAAATCTTTTGAAATAGAAACAATTTTTATTTTTAAAGATTTATTTTCTTTTACAATAAAATTAAGTTTTGAAGACAAGATCTCATTTTTCTTCAAAACCTTTTCACAATCATTTTTATTTTTCAAAATCTCATTTTCCTTTAGGGCAAGGTTTAGTTGAGATTTAAGTGAGTCACGTTCACTTGAAATCTCTTCCTTCTCTTGCAAAATCAAATCAAGTCTAGAAGACAAATTTTCATTTTCTTTATTTAATGCAAAAGTCTTCTTTTTCAAAAGATTATACTTTCTAGTAATTTTTCACATATAATAGAAAGTTCTTCATTCAAAGCATTTGGATCAACAAAGTCATCACAAGAAGAACTAGCATCATCATTATCTAGTTGAGATTCCAAATATACCTCAAGGGAGTCATTCCCTTGGACCATGTAGCATTGTTGCTCGGATTCTCCACTAGATTCATCCTCCACAATGTTGGGCGTTTGTAGCTCGGAGGAGGTCAACGTGTTCCACACTGCAAAGGTGGAATCACAGTTAGAAACTAAGCACAAATATTCTTTATTAAGTGTGCTTCTAAGTGCCTCAAGGGCTTGTGCATTGGCCTCTATATGCTTGCTATTACCAAGATAGGATTTCTTGGTAGCGGCAAGGAAACATGCAAGCCTAGGGTTTTTAGATATATGGACATCCTAAATTTCCACATGTCAATGTTAGAGACATCAAACATGGGAGGTGACAAGCAATCCATGAGTGTGTGTAAACAATATAAATGTGTAAATGCAAATGATAGATTAGCTAACCAAGATCACACACCTAGGTGGTTAAACCAAATATCAGGAGCATAGGCTCTGATACCAATTAAAAGTACACCTAGAGGGGGGTGAATAGGTGTATGGCTAATCTAATGAACTAAATGCGGAAATTAAAACTTAATTTGTAACAACACTTAACGCAACCAACGAGTGTAGCCGAATTCTCGGTGAAGGGCTCTGGACTAACTCCTCTTGATTCCTCTGAATAAGAGTTGAGGTGCTATATGAAGCTCTCGTGGTTAAACACAAGTGAGGCACACACAAACAAGCCAAGCATATAATATATGAATGATCAATATGAAATGATGCAAGGCACAATAGTAAAGAGAGAGAGTTAGAGAGTCAATGGATCAATCGCAAACACACGAATATGTTTCGAGGTTCGAGCACACAGCTCTACGTCCCCGCCTTCACACAGAAGGATTTCCAATCCATAACTTGTCCACACAGGACTCCTACACAGGGAACCTCCACTGAGGATTTGGGGCAATACAATCACCGGGAGTACACAACTCCTCTCTTTACAAACACAACCTCTACACTTAGAGGTTAGGCACAAAGCCACACAAATCAACCTCACAAATGAGGGATAGGCACAAAGCCAATACAACCAATCAACCTCTCACTAGAGGGATAGGGCACAAAGCCACCATTCCATAAATCTACCTCTACACAAAAGGGATAACACAAAGTAGGAGGGTTTATAACTTGGTGGTCTATCTCAACCACAAACAACTTTTCCACAAAACAAAGATCCTAAAGATAGGATAGAATGATATAGCTCAAGTGTGGAAAAACAAAGAGTTTAGAAATCAAAAACTCAAAGGAAAACTCTAGGGAAAAACTCTAGATAGAATTGAAATGAAGATCAAACCAATTCCCAAAGAATTTTCTTTTCAAAATGATTTTCAAACCCTTTAAAAACAAGATAAAGATCAAATCTTTAAGCACTAAAAACTCTTTAAAAAGTTGCTAGAAGATGTAAATTTTTGCTCTAAAAATTCTTAGCCAAAACACCCAAGAGATGGGGTATATAAAAGCCCAAAACAGATTTGCCCGTTGGCTGACAGACAGGTCAATTTGACCTTCTGGTCGACCGACCGGTCGACCTGCCAACGGTTAAATTTTTTACCGTTGAGCCTTCCGGTCGACCGCCCGGTCGACCGGGCCCTGAACCAGAGAGCAGCGACTCTCTGGCCGGTCGACCGCCCGGTCGACCGGGGCAACCCGAGAGTGGGTTACCTTCAGTCGGTCGACCGCTCGGTCAACCGGCCCAAGGGGCTGGCTGCGTGCACGTTTGTGTGCACGTTCGGTCGACCGTTCCGGTCGACCGGCTCCTGGTCCGGTCGACCGATCGGTCGATCGCCAGAGCCTGGCAGACAGAATTTAGGGACTAAAAAACTAGGTTTTTAAACCAAATAATTCCCATAAAATCTCTAAAAATCCACAAAAATAAGTTCAGTATAATACATTGATATACAAACTTGTTTGAGTAAAAATCAAACCAAGTTACAAACATTTTGAACTCTTTTTGTGTTATGGAAATTTTACCGAAAACCAAAACTCGTATTTTCCAAAACTTGGATTTTTGAATGGAAATCCGATTTTTCCAAAACTCATCCAAATACAAAAACATGATATTTAAACAACTTGAAGCATGTTGTATATGGATATAATCCAATATACATGAAAGATATATATACCAATGTTTTTGACAATAATTCCAAAAATATGTTTTATTAAATTACAAAACCTAAATACATGAATAGGTTATCAAACTAAGTTTGTATAAATAGTTGAAGAATAGATGTATATAGAACAAATCTAATATACATTAAACCATATAAACTTGTTGATACTATCTATTCATGAAAACCAAGATCGGTTAAACCAAAAACTGAAAACCAATAAACATGAAAACTAGAAACAAGTGTGTGTGTTGTGAACTTGAGCATATCACACTATCTAATCTTTATAAATGGATCTAAAACATAAAGTAAAAAAGTACCGAGGTCTTCTTGTAGAGCTCCGTCTCCAAGTCGACTCGATCCAAAACGTGATCCATCGAGCTTGACTCCAACGAGTGCTAGGGACTGAACTTTGACGCTCGGGCTCTTGAATCACCATGTGAGAAGCTCCAAAACACCTTTGTTGAAGCTAATCACCTACTAATATCTTGGTTAAGTATCTGAAACTAAACATCACAAGATTATTAGTAAACATAACTACATGAGTTAATCATCATCAAAACTAGAGTGGAAGGCCTCTGGGCCAACAATGTACACTTGTACACATTGTGGACGTAAAAGCCACCTTGCAAAATTTTGTTATGATAGAATAAATGATTCAAATTTTGCAAACAAGTTTGTTTGGGTTAGGAAAGGTGCTAACCCCCATGGACCCAGTAGAGTATGGGTACCAAATTCACCCCAATTTTATTTGATGTAGGTGTGGGCTCTCACTTGATGTGAGGGCATTGGTGCCTTGATGGTGAATACTTTTGTACTTGATGGACACTGATTTGGATGCATCACCTTCAAGAAAGTTTGGTGGGAGGACCACCACGTTTTAAAGGCTTAAAGAATAGTGCATATTATTTTGATAACTATCTCTAACTCTCATTTTGTTTACATTGATTGATTTTTAGTATTTTTTAATTTTTCATGATTAATATGTTAAATGCCAATGATAATTAGACTTGTGATATACATATGTAGTATTTGAGATACACTCCTGTTTATATGAATCATTACTTTTGTGTTCTCACTATTATTTAACTACTATGAATATGCTAATTCTAAAATATGTGCATTTACATAATGATCATATTGGTTTATGTTTTGGTTTATGCTTAATAATTTTGATTACATGTTTAGATGTAATTTTCATTAAAACTTGTGTATATGCTTGTACAACTAATGAGCCACATTTGATTATTGTATGTTTGTGCTTAATTGCTCAGTGTACCCATTAGATGTACTAGTATAGCCTAATTTTGATGATTCTTGCATTATAACCTGTATTCCCTATTTTGAATATATTTTTATGATAATGTGTTTAGCTTCATGTATATGTTAATTTTGTTTAAAACTTTAGATATACATGTATACCCTTGAGTCACTTGCTTTTCATGCAATTTTTTTTGGACTCATTTGTGTTTGGGACATGTATGTATACCTTTAGTTTTAGATAAAACATACATATGCCTTGAAATTAGTATTGTTTTGATGAAAATTAAATTTTTCATGTTTTTTATGTTTATAAAGGAATTTCATATGAGCTTTATTACCTATTTTCATGATTATATTTTTTCACATAATTCTTGTACACTCACATTACTTGATGTTTTCTCATGACTTTATTTTCATGAACCCTATATGTACTTTATAGACTTTGAGTGTCAATTGTTGAGTGATTTTCATATTTTATGGATATATTCTTACTTTATTCTTGCTTGAAGGACTTCATATTAGTTTTACAAGATTATCATAAAACTAGTTCATATTCTTCAATTGGTAGTGGTTTTCATCTATGCTAAAAATATTTTCAAATCTTATTTTTGAAAACCCCTACTTTCTAAGGGCGGATGGATGGGCGACCATGTCTTATATGCTCAAATTGAAAATCTTTTTAACATATGCATGAAAGGGAGGTAGTATGAGTTATACACTTGATTCTCATTATATTTTCAATTGGTATCACAATTGATATTTTCATGTTTGTATACTCATATTTGTGTTTTCTATATATGTATGGCTCAAATTTCAAATAATATCAATTTCGATTGGTATTTTTATTTTCATACATATGTATATGATTTGATTGTGCTTACAATATCTTTACATCTTAAAGCACAAATTATATTTATGCTAAGCTTGACTTAGTCCTTAATATCAATTATTTTTCAATTGGTATCTTATACAAGCTTATGCATTATTTTTATTAGTATTTCATAAAGGAAGAGAAAATTCGTGTTTTAATTTTTATCGGTTTTATTTTCAGTTGATATCTTACTCCCATTTTTTATGATGAAGAATACTTTATTTTCGTATATGCTAACATTTTTATTTTGGTATTAATAATCTTAAATTGGTATTATTCTCTATCTTTATTGCAAAATGATTTGTATTTTCAAATTTTGGCTTATATTTTCAATTGGTTTTTTACTTTCAATTGGTATCAAAATTTACAATATATATTTTAATTGATATCAGAAATGTACAATGTTTCATTTTCTATTTGTATCAAAAATTTATAAGATATTTTCAATTGGTATCAACATCTATAATATATATATTTCACGTGGTATAAAAAACATACAATTTTTCAATTTCTATTGGTATCAAAAATTTACAAGATATTTTCAATTGGTATCTTTGGTATCTTAAAAATTTTGTTTATTTTCAATTGGTATCATAAATTGGTATCATAATATATATGACTTTATCATAAATTGGTAAAATTTTCAATTGGTATCATAATTTTTGATATGTATTGCTTATATGCAAGGGGAGCTTAACATCTTCTCTATATATAGATTCATGTTGAGTGTATCTCATATTGAGGAGCTTGACCTCTCTTCTCTATGTCTTACACGTGTGTAGAGGAAGCTTCACATCTCCTTTTATATATTGTATATTATGCGTTAAGTGATTCGGGTTTTGTCATCTCCTTTTCATGTAATGCATGTATGCAAGGGGAGTTAACTTTACGTCTCTCTTCTTCATGAATGTATATCGCATATATATCTTTATTGTTTGATTGTTTTTCGCCCCTTTGTTGATGATTTGACGAAAAGGGGGAGAAGAATTTTGAGTGTTTATATATGCATGTTTATTTTCTTGTTTAATACATATATATTTTGTTTATGCAAAAGGGGAGAAGTATTTGGAGAGTTTATTTATGTTTATTTCCTCATTTATGCATATATATGTTGTTTGGTTTATACATTTCATTGCATATCTTATTGTTTATTGCTATGCATGAGTTAAGGGGAGTTTCCATGAAGCGTAACTTTAATCCATGCATATATAACTCCATGAGTTTTGTCATCATCAAAAAGGGGGAGATTGTTGGCCCAAAGGCCCATCACTGTAGTTTTGATGATGATTAACTCATGTAGTTATAGTTTACTAATGATCTTGTACTTAATTAGTTTCAGATATTTGATCAAAATATTAGAAGGTGAATAGCTTCAACAAGGAGTTTTGGAGCTAAAACTATGTGATTCAAGAGCTCGCGTTTCAAGATCGCATCTAGCACTCAGTTGGAGTCAAGCTCGTTGGATCGTGTTTGGATCGAGTCAGCTTGGAGACAAGAAGACTTCAGTTTGTATTTAGTTTAGTATGTTTAGATCTTTTGTAAAGGTAGATAGTGTTGATATGCTCAAGTTCACATACACACACAAGTTTAATGTT